>JAUMHP010000041.1:18015589-18032231 GCA_032361065.1 Enteromius trimaculatus | reverse complement strand
TAAAACACTTCGCTGCATTGTTATGAACATAAACTTCTGGTCGCAGTTTTTTTTTTTTTTGGTGGGGAATGCTTGAGCTTGATGGCCAGCGTATCTCGTGCTGATTAAATTACTCAGTGCGTTTCTGTATATATTGGGAAATAGCTTCTCTTAGGACTCGACCTCATCACATCTGGTTGAAGGTCAACACTGCAAATGTGCTTGCTGACATTTACGCAATCTCTGAAAGCTTCAGTAGATGTAGAACGTGTAGCCATGCCATAACGGTGTCGGCACATCCTCTCACAGCAGGAAGTGATCGCTCGCGTCTGTATCTGCTGCATGATGACTCACTGAATTTTTTTGCACTGCTTTTGCTCATGCAGAATTTTACATACACATGCGTGTTTGCTTTTAACTGGGTAAAGCTTACTGCTAATGATTTACTTGTTTAGGTTACTTTTTTTGTGGTGCCTTTCCTCTCAAAGTGATTTATATATGTAGTTCATATGCATGATTTATTACTTCCATGAAACACAAAAAAAGCTATTTTAAAATGCCAGTGTTTTAAAATCAACAGTGTTTCTTGGCATTCATCACTTTGCCCCACTGCTGATCATAAATGAGATGAGTGGTCATGAAAAATTCATGTAACTAAAACAGATGAATGCGTTGATAAATTTGAACATTTCTTTTAAATTCACTCATTCTTGTAGATTTGTCTCGAGGCACATAAACAGTCTTGTATATTTGAGAGAGGAGTACTCAGACTCTGGCCTTGAATTTCGCCTCCTCTGCCCTGATAAATTGGGTTACGAGGAGCCTATTAAAACTCTGCAGACTGACCGCACCCTCAGCGGCCAGAAACATGCTCCACTTCTGAGTGCATCTCAAACCACGACTTTCAAACAAACCTTGCTAAGCTGGTATATTACTTTCAGATGCTGTTATAATGTATAATGCACAGGGACAGAAATCAAGATTAATTCTGACAGTTCTAAATTTGGAAAAAAGACACTACAGAACAGCAAATATAAAAACGGCATGCAGTGTCAGATTGAACTAAAGAGGAGATTTACAACATAACGTGAATATCTCTGCACTTCCGGC
This sequence comes from Enteromius trimaculatus, assembly GCA_032361065.1. Lineage (NCBI taxonomy): Eukaryota > Metazoa > Chordata > Actinopteri > Cypriniformes > Cyprinidae > Enteromius > Enteromius trimaculatus. The sequence continues at coordinate 18,031,142 of JAUMHP010000041.1, read as the reverse complement.
ACTGAATTTTACAGAAACTCAAAGGAATGTTCTATCAGTAGCGTCTTTGGCAAACTGTGTGAATGACTGCGTTCTTCTGTTAAGAATTATTTCAAGCATATGTTTTTCTGTTTGTGTTTTTTCCAGAGAGGTGCGATGAGGTGTTGGCTTCACCCCTTCCCTACAGCGCCTTCACCAGCTCCTCCGTGTTGGCAGCTGATTTTGGCGCTGGCTATGCAAAACTCAACAGGAGAGTAGGTGAGGAGGAGCTCTGCGGCTGTGTTCAAATGGAATACTAGCTTACTGCATAGTACACACTGTGTACTACACATCAGAAGTTTGGTGCCTGGTCTCATAGACACGCACTACATGCCAAGTACTGTACATATCACTACAGTTTCCAAAAGAAATGAACACAAGAGGTAGTAAAACTCAGATACCTTTTATTCCTTTTCACACAAATTTACAGAGTTTTGATTAATAAAGCGCAATTTTTGCACAATTATTTAAAGAATATTGTGTTGTGACTCAAAAAACAGTGTTAAAATGCTGGAAGATTTGAAAAGACCATTCGTACCATTCGTAGACGGTAAGTTTGGGAAGCTCCGGTTCAAATCTTGTGGGACTATGGTTTGACAAAACAGTTCGAATCTGTGTAAAAGGTAGTTGAAATTACACGGTTGCATCAACAAATGACTTTTTCTATCCGTTTTGCATTTGTTAACACTATTGGGTAGGTTTAGGGTTGGATTTGGTGTTGTGCACAGAAGTACATATTTTTGAGACCAGGTTGAAAGTTTGGGATTGATTAAATGTTTTAGTTGAGGATATATTAAATCACATTTTTTTATTTTAATATATTTATATAATTAAAATATTTAAAAAGCTGATTTTTCAGCATCAGCAGTCTAGGCTTCAATCAACTTCACATGATCCTTCAGAAGTCTTTCTAAGATGCTAATTTTGCTGCCTTTGCTGAAACATTTCTTCTTTTTTTTATGGATGTTATAATGTTAATATTTTCTTTATATTATTCTGGAAACTGCTTCATTTTTAAAATAGTTTTTGACAAATAGAAAGTTTAAAAGAACAACTTTTCTGTAAAATAGAAATCTTTTGTAAAAATAAAAATGTCTTTAATGTCCTTTCATCAATTCAATGTGTCCTGATTGAACAAAAGAATGAATTTCTTGGAAAACAAAAAAAAACTTACTCAGCCCAAACTTATGTACACTGTATACTGCCCTACTATTAGAAAAAATAGTATGTGAAGTATTATACATTGTTGTCACATGACCTTATTTGGTTGCCAGTACTGTCTGTTTATAATTTTAATTTAATAAAAGTTCATTTGAATTCAAACTGTTGCCATATATGTGCAGTTTAATCCAGCTTTAATATAGCTACCTCCAGCTTCATCCCTCACACTGGAAATATAAGATCTAGTCAAGTGCACTGCATTGTGGGACTAACAAGTCAGTAAATGCATAAATAAAAATGTGCATACTGCAGAAACTATGAGACTAGCTTGGCTATTCTGTACCACCTGTATTCCACAGGACAGGTCTTCATAATAGTTTAGGCGATTAACTGCAGATAAAGTATAAAGGTTTTGCTTAGATTGCAAAATAGAGGAAAACATCTCTATAGATCATAATGAATTTTAATGTGCATTCTGGCTACCTTTAAGGAAGTATAGTGCTAATGGAGCATTATGGCACTGCGGTGTGGACTCAAGCTAGTAATTCAAACTTGGCAGCATGTGCTGTTTTCACACATTAGATCTTGTGCTTTGTCTTTCTCAGGCAATGGAGGATGGTCACCGTCAGACTCTGACAGGTACCAGTGGCTACAGGTGGACCTCAGGGCCAGGAAACAGATCACTGCCATAGCAACACAGGGCAGATACAGCAGCTCTGATTGGATGAAACACTACAGGCTCCTCTACAGTGACTCGGGAAGTAATTGGAAGCCATATCGGCAGGACAGCAACATATGGGTGAGTTTACACGGGCAACTGTGATTAATTGCTCTGGAAATAAATTGGGTTTAAATAAATTCTAACAGTAACAGCTGCTGCTGTGTCATGCGAACTGACCCACATAAGTTTAGCCAAAATGAAACTTTTCCAAGATTTTGGACAGTCAAACTTTAGTGATCTTCTTGCTTTTTAATTTAAAAGCAAGCCTTTAGAGAAATAAAAATAGTCACAAATGAGACTTTTAGAGTATAGCACAACCTAAAGTTGAAATACAATAAAATCTTAGATGAAAAACAAACTATAAAAATACTGAAATAATTGTTTTATTATTGATTTTGAATACTAAAATTATCAAGATTATAAATAAAATAAAAGATTTAGGCTAAATAAAACAAATATTTAAAATACATAATTAAATGAAGAAACTTAATATAAAAATAAAAGTTTATACCCTAATTAAATTCCTTATTAAATATTGCTTAATAGTAAATTAATAACACTAAGACTGAAAACTGGTATAAAGTTATATAAATGAATGTGCTTAGTGTTCAAGCTTCATACTGAAATCATTTTTTTTGCTGAGCACAGTTTGAGACATTTATGAAATCTATTCAGAAATTCTGTAATTATTTCTCTGATAAGCTGGAGACTTATGCACAAGTTATTTGTTTTAATCATGTTCTATGAGAAACAATATAAAAGTCTGTATTTGCTCTCTAGGAGAAGAATTTGAAAAAATTAAGCATATCATCTTTCACTTTTCTATGATTTCCTCTTTAGCATTAAAACTGCCTCTTTAATGGATTTTATTTAAAATTTTCAGAAGCTAACATCATTCATACTTTTAATGCTCATGCATACTTTTATGATTTGTAAACGCAGGTGCACTGACTCCTCACGACACCTTGCTGCACACGTATTTCCCTCCGTTCATAAACAGTGCTTATGACCGTAAATTAAGATGCCAAGGCAGTTCTCCTGGTCAGGCTTGGAGAGGCTGTCGTATTGATCTGTTTACGCAGAACCCGCAGTAATGGAGTGTCTCACTCACAGGAGGAGGTTTTCTCAATGCCTTTATAAAGTGTGCTTCCCTTCTTCCTGCCTCAGACGTTTTCAGGTAACTGGAACTCAGAGCGGCCCGTGCGCCATGAACTCCAGCACCCTTTCGTGGCCCGATTCGTGCGCTTCATCCCGCTGGACTGGAGCGAGGAGGGCAAAATAGGGCTGAGAGTGGAGCTCTATGGTTGCTCTTACTGTGAGTGTTGTGGAAGTGATTCTTCATGTTAACCATTCTTTATTTTTAACCTATTCATTACCTAACCTCTTTATTTATACTTAAATAATATGTATTGCTAACTTTTTGTTTGGTCGAATATAGTTGCATTATTCTCCAATAATAGTTAAGGCTAGTCATAGACTACATGCAAATCTGAGCTGTTTCAACTGAAAACTGAAAACTCTGACTATGTCTATGTCAGTGCCGTTGATTTTTTTTATAATGCATGTTTATAAATATTACTTAAATGTCCCAGTTGAGCCCTTTCTAAGAAACCGGTGCATGTGTTTATATCAAGATCAAGGATAATTCTGCATAATAATTCATGATATGGCTCCTTTAAAAGCAAATATGTTTGGTTTCACCACTGTTGCATCAGAAACTTTGTGGTTTGATGGAGAAAGTGTTGGAAGGCTGAGGAAGACTTCTTAATTTTGTTTGTGACTGACCCATATTCCTACGTTCAGGGGCGGATGTGATCAACTTTGACGGCCAGGGAGTGATTTCCTATCGATTTAGACAGAAAAAGATGAAGATCTTGAAGGATGTGATATCGCTGAAGTTTAAGACTACTAAAGGGGACGGCATTCTTCTGCACGGAGAGGGACAACAGGGCGATTATATCACTGTAGAGCTGCGTCGAGCCAAACTTCTGCTGCAGATCAACCTAGGTAAAAGATTTCACTCAAAGAGTGACCGTGACACACTACCGTTCACAATTTTTCTTTTTACAAGAAATTCATACTTTTAATCCATAACAATGCATTAAATAGATTAAAAGTAGCAGTATAAACATTTATACAGTAATGTTGCAATGATTTCTATTTGAAATACAAGCTGTTATATCCCACTTTTTTTTTTTTTTTTTACTTTAATAGTAATAAACAATGTTTCTTGAGCAGCAAATCAGCATATTAGTATAAATGATCATGTGATACTGGAGTAATGATGCTAAAAAATCAGCTTTGCATCACAGGAATAAATTACATTTTAAATGACTGCAAAATAGAAAATCGCTATTTTGAATTGAAATAATATTTCTCCATTTGAATGATTTTACTGCATTTTTTATCAAATAAATGCAGCCTGGAAGAGCTTGGGAGACTTCTTGCAAAAACATTACACAATCTTACCAACCTCAAACTTTGACACTGGAGCACAAAACCATGAGTCATCAGGTATATCTGTAGCGATAGCCAACAGTATAGAACTTAATTTTAACTTAATTGAACTTTAAAGGTGATTTTCTCAATATTTTTCAATAGAATTTCTTGCATCCTCAGATTCCAGATTTTCAAACAACTGTATCTCAGCCAAATATTGCCCTTCACTAAATACCATACGTCAGTGGGAAGCTTATTCACACTTCAGATTATGCATACATTCCGATTTTGAAAAATTGACACTTATGGTCCAGGGTCACTTATCGTCTCCTGGGCCATTGTTGAAAGTATCCCTGTTTGACCTGTCTGATCCGTTTCTCTAATGGCTTTTGACGTTTGTGTCTATTTCAGGCAGCAATCAGTACGGTTCCATTCAGGGTCACACATCGGTGTCTAGCGGCAGTCTGCTGGATGACGACCACTGGCACTCTGTCCTGATTGAACGCTACAGACGCAGTGTTAACTTTACACTCGACCAGCACACACAAAGCTTTCGCACAAACGGAGAGTTCGACCATCTGGACCTAGACCATGAAGTAAATGACAGATTTCAAATAAATCTATGGCCTGATTTCACAGATGGAGCTTACCTTAAGCCAGGACTATAGACCTTAGTTAAATTAAGATATTAAGGCAGCTTTTCTAAGACTGCTTTAGAAGAAAACATTACAGGTGTGCATATTGATTTTAGTCTGGGATTAGCCTTAAGCCTTGTCTGTGAAACCGGGGGAAATGTTTTGTGAAATCACAATGGATTATTCATCATTAAATACAGTTATGAGGTCAGACAACTATATTCTCAAAGAAATGTTTTATCTGTATTGTTTCCTTTTCATTATTTGAATTCAAATTAAATGAAATATACTCTACATTTTATACTCAAAAGGCAGCATAAAAATTTGCTGAAGTAAAATTTAATAAAAAACAGTAGACACACCAGTGTTATTTTAGCATCATTTAAATACTAGTTTTTATTAATATTTTGAAATTTAATTTTAGTTCAAGTAATTGTTCAAGTTAATTATTTTATTGTGTATTTTTGTCAACTATGTGTGTGTGTGTGTGTGTGTGTTTTGTGTAAATATTATATCAGTTTTATTTATTTATTTATTTGTTTATTTTAGTACATCATGTTTAACTAACATATAAAATAAATGAATGAATGTTTTTCTCAGTTAATATTTCTTTTGTTTCCGGCACCAGTGTATTTTTAATGGTTTAGTGTAAAGTAACTATAAAAAGCTTGAACAGAAAATATGAAAATAACATCTAATTCAAAATATTACTGATAGTACTTTAATGATACCAAAACCAAGTGCTGTTTTTAAGGAACAGAACTTCAACTTTAACTGAACAATAATTTCATAAAACGATCCCTTGATGATCATGGAAAGGACATTAACACCATTGCATATTTGCATATTATGTAATAAAGCCTCAGTCCTCTCTCAGGTTTCGTTTGCAGCTCTCCCCCGCTCTGTTTCATCATTTTCCCCCAGTGTTGCTGGATCTGGGTCTTTGGCACACTAATGATTGCATTCACTGAGTGGCATTTATTCAAACAGATAGATAGCATAGATGAGATTAGACGAGATTAATGCTCTGCTGTCTGTATTATAGATGGTAAATGTTTCCATCACTTTCACTGTACCTTGGTGTCTATTCCCAGATTACATTTGGAGGGATGCCAGTGTCTGCCAAGCCCAGCTCAGGGGGCAGAGAGAACTACATGGGCTGCATGGAGGCCATTTATTACAACGGGGACAACATAACTAACCTCGCACGCAGGAGAAAAGTAGACACCTCCAGCTTCGTACGTGCCAAATTTACATGTCTATTTTTATCAAATGAACACTGCAGAGCTTTCCAATATGCCTTGTGGAGATAATTCAGGAACTTCACAGAGGAATTGCTGTTGCTGGGTGTTACGTTGCTCCAAGACAAAAGATAGTTCTGGTATTTCTGCTGTAATCACAAACCTGCTTGTTTTCAAACCTTTTTTTTATTTACAGCGACTGGGACTGTCAGTAATAATAAATGTAATAAAAAATGTAAAGCAAATAATTAAAATAAATATGTTTACATTATATTAAGTTATATTCAATTTAAATTTAATTCTATAATTTTAGAAAAATAAAAAACTGAATTCAATACATTTATATGACATATAGGATAAGGTTAATGTAATAGGATAAGGATAACAGAAGATGGCACTTTCTACTCCAAAAAATATTTTAGAGCTTGACATTTTCCATGTCAGTAGATATCAAGATATCAAGGTTTTCCAAGACTGCAAGAACCCTCATTCTGAAATATACATCACAGTTTTTGAAAGATATATATAATGGTTTTATATTGGTTATAAAATGGTTATGTTTTTTTATTAAGTATTTAATTCTAATTATTATCTAATTGCTCTAATTTCTAAGTAGTTTTTACTCAAAAAATGGGTAACTCTTTACAGTAAGGTTCATTAGTTCACATTAGATAATGTCATTAATTAACATGTACTAAGAATGAACAATACTTCTACGGCAGATACGAGATGGCAATTTGTATGAATTTGTACGAATTACCTAAACATAACCCGCCCCTAAACCTACCCATCACGTGATTTTAGACAAATCGTACAAAATTGTACGAGTGAGGTCGTACGAATTAGTACGAATTGGCACAAATTTGGCACCTCGTACAAATATGTACGAATTGCTTGTGAGACTGTGTTGGAACTACCTATGAATGATTGTATTTTTATTAACTAACGTTAACAAAGATGAATAAATACTGTAATAAATGTATTGTTCTTTGTTTGTTCATGTTAGTTAATACATTAACTGATGTTTACAAATGACACCTTATTGTAAAGTGTTAACAAAATATGTAATATGTGACCCTCGAGCACAAAACCAGTCTTAGGTCGCTGGGGTATATTTGTAGCAATAGCCAAAAATACATTGTATTGGTCAAAATTTTAGATTTTTCCTTTTTGCCAAAAATCATTAGGATAGTAAGTAAAGATCATGCTCCATTAAGGTACTTAGTCAATTTCTTACTGAAAATATATTAAAACTTAATAAATATTTCATATATGTGATCCTGGACAACAAAACTAGTTGTAAGTGTAAATTTTTCGAAATTAAGATTAATACATGATCTGAAAGCTGAATAAATAAGCTTCCCATTGATGTATGATTTAAATATAATATTTAAAATAAAATATATTTTATAAATATACACTATAATTTACAATATAGTATATATATATATATATATATATATGTGTGTGTGTGTGTATTTTATTCATGTCATTTTTGTGTATAGAACTCTCACTTATAAAAAAATCCTTAATCCATTTTAATTCAAGACCTGGTTTAAAAAAAAAAAAAATTCAGAACAAATTAAGAAAAAAAAATCATTTCGTATTTTAGCTTATTTAGCATATTTAAAAACTTGTTTTGTCTTTAATTTAATCATTTCAAGCCTCAGCTCCCTCAACTGAAAAATATTGCTTTAAAATATTTACTTATGTCTGGTTACGTTGACAATGAATCAAAATTTTCTTTTATTTGCTTTCTTAATACATATTTTATGCGCTCTGTTGTTTTCAGTGATTTCTCTAACTGGATTCTTTGTATTGTTTACAGTAATCTCAGCTCCCGAAGGTTTGCAGCTTATGTTTCTTACATTAAATATTCAGTAGATACAGTTCCTCTCCCTGCACTGACCTCAGTCATAAACAAAGGGTTCCTTCCTTTTCCCACAAAGCTGTGTGTGTGAGGACAGATACTGAGAAATGCTGTCACTCTCTGTGCGTGTTCTGTGAATTTTCACAATGACTACATAATGACTGGCGGTTGTTGTCCTCAGTCCCTTTCTGTGCTGGAAAATACAGTTTGTTCCAGTTTAAGGTGAAGTGAAGTTTTAAAACGTGGTAGCTGCTTTTCCTGGTCTAAAGTGATCTGCCAACCTTAAGCTGCTTTAACCACTGGCTGGGATTCCAGACATCTAGACCAGTGTGGACCAGCTAGAAACTAGACTACCACCTTAAGCTGGTTTTAGCTGGATTTTCTAGTAGGGTCCTATCCAGGGTTTCCTGATTAAAACTACCTCTTAAATCAGTCTGTCCTCTGGAATACTGTAAAATTGTGATTGTTCCTGTAGTGGTGTGCTCCTTGATAAACACTTTGATTTGAAACGTTTCATGATTTTCATCTGCTATTCCCATTCCAGCATAACCTGACATTCTCCTGCACCGAATCAAGCTCGTTCCCGGCCTTCTTTAACTCCACCAGCTCCTTGCAGCTTCCGGGTCGGACTGACGCAGACACAGTGTCGGTTCGACTGCAGTTTCGGACGTGGAACCCCAGCGGTCTGCTGTTCTTTACCCCGCTCATGCCAGGAGGGGTGGAGGTCAGCCTAGTGGAGGGAAAGGTTACCGTCCACATCTACGTCACGCTGGGCAAGAACACACGTGTAGACATATCCTCAGGTAACATCACACTTTCTGTGTAGTTTAAGCGTGAAAAATCCTTGTAGCAACACACTAGCAGCCATTTATATCACCTTACATATCATATCAACCAGTAAAACATACATGGATTTGTCATTGCTCATGCTGAAGTGTTTGTCTGCAGGTTCTGGTCTTCATGATGGACAGTGGCACAGCGTTCACTTCCTGGCATTAGAAAGCATTGCCATGTTGACCATCAATGGAGACGAGATGTCTACAGTGAGAGCTGCTCTCCCCATTCAGATCAGGACTGGAGGAGATTACTTTTTTGGAGGTAATTGTATTTTTATTTGGAGACTTTGCAAAAAAAGAACTAAAATTGTTTACTTTAAATATATTAGAGCTGTCAATTTGAGTAATTGCAATTAATCGCATTCCAAAGAAAAAGGTTGTTCATAAAATATATGTGTGTGTGTGCATTATGTGTCTTCATATGTATATATAAATACACATACATTTATATTTTTAAGAGATTTTGGGGAATTAAAAATTTTGGATGCGATTAATCAGTTTGACAGTTTATATTTATCTATCTACACACACACACACGCGCTTGTCTCTGTGAGACTTTTAATAGACTTCTATTAGTTTTATACTGACCAAACTGTATTTTTCATCCTGTAAACCAGGGGTTCACAAAATTGTTCATGCCACGACCCAGCTAGACAATACAATCTATTTCAAGACCCACCAAAATATCTGAGAAATTGACATTTAAGTTTTTGGGGGTGTTTGAGTTTTCCCTCTTTTTCTAGTTTAAAAAAAGAACCATACACATTTTACTTTCACTTTTACATCAGCGGCAATTCCACATCAATTGGTTGAATTCAATTCAAGCAACAGCAAAATACAACATAGAACATAAAACTTAAATAGGTATGCAAAAATAAAAACGTCAAGCCGCATTAAGTTTTAATTGTCTGTTTTCCCACCGAACTAAATGTTTATTATAAAAAAAAAAATCAAAAGTTGCGGCTTCACACATGTTCCGGAACCTTTTGCATTGACATGATCATCATTTGTTTTTAAACAATAGCTGGTATGCTCATACATGAATTGCTTTAATCACTGGTACATCCCTAATGTAAATAGACAGTTGTTTATAAAAAAAAAAAAAAATTACTATTAAATTCAATGCTGATTGATACTTGAATGTAAGCATCTTTCTAGAAAGGCTTGATCTGGTTCGCATGACTGCACGTTTGAGAGTACAGATTTTAATTTCCTTGTCACCATGTGCAGGATACTTCCCACGGACAGACCTTTCTCCCTCACAGCGCTCCTTTCAGGGCTGCATGCAGCTCATACATGTTGATGACCAGTTGGTCGACCTGCAGTCCGTGGAGCAAGGCGTGCTGGGTAGCTTTGAGAACGTCAGTCTGGATATGTGTGCCATCATAGACAGGTAATGCATATCTCAGTATGGACTTGCACTGAATCGAATTTTCACACAGCCACAACTGTTTCCCAGGTTCATGCATAATCTGCTTTGTAAAAATCAACACGAGCTCTCCTTACAGCTTTGCTTTTGATATGGTAATGTCACATTTCCCAGCGATAAAGTCAAGCTTCTGTACCCATCCATATTCATTCATGAACCCGCTGCACTGCGCTCTTACGGATGACTCTGCAAACTAATGAAGAACAGATGTTTGCCTTTGTTCGCAGTGGTCTGATCAAAGCCGCTGCTGTGTTTTGATTGTCATTTTTTTGCCCAAAAAGCAATAAGACATTCCTTGAGTCATGCCACCGATTGCTTTATTAGAGTCACGGTGACTTTTAAAGCTGTGAAGCCGTTTCGAGGAGCCACATCTGACACTCTTCAGCAGGAGTTCCTCAAAGCTCTGTCACGTGTCCTGCCCCCGTTTGATCAGGACGACTGAGTTAACATGCAGGATCAGGGGAACCTCTCCGCTGTGGGAATGAGGTTTTATAGAGCTACAAAGAGCAAAGACTATCAAACAGGGCAATGACTCAGAGTGCAGTAACTGCTATTACTTCAGAAAGTGGCAACCTAAACTTTGTTTTACTAAATAAAATTTGGTCGACTACACATTTTCTTGTCTACTTTTATGTATATACATTTTTTGCTTATCTTCTAACCGTGGTCAAATGAAAAACAGCACAAAAATCCCTCTAGCTTTTAGTAATTTCCAATGTCTTTAAAAGAGTTACTTCACCCAAAAATTTCAATTAGTTGTATATTTTTTCTTTCAAACGAATCCAATCAGAGTTATATTAAAGTCAAACGTTGCTAAAAAGAACATTATTTTGTATTTGGTTGTGTTTACGTGGTTTAAGGTGCAAAAAAAACTTTTTGGGGGAAAAAATTGTTTCTCCTCTAAACCTGCATTCTGAAACTGGTCAGTTTGTACTTCACTCATTATTCTAAAAAGCGAGGTGTGCTCTGATTGGCCGAAAGCTCAGAAATGTTACGCCCCTTACCAATAATGTGAGGCTGCACTATGACACCAAAGCAATAAAAAAAACATTGAAATCACATCATAAGCGCCCTTTCAAAACTCTCCAGACCCCTCCAAACCTTTCCATGGGACTAAAGATGTGTTTGGAAAATGTTAAATAAAGTATGCACATAATCACACTAATAATGCAACACAATACGTCATTCGCAGCAGAAGTGAGGAAAAAAAGTATTTATTACGTTTGAAATATGAAAATTTGAAAACAAATTCACTGTAGTTGGACTTTATTCACGCCCTGGTGCTGTGGGAGGCACTTTTTTTAATATGTTTTGGACTGTTTAAAGGAAATACCCGCCCACTACAATGATAGAGTTTAGAAATGACAGCTTTTTTTATATAACTACGATTGGATTCGTCTGAAAGACCTACTGTAGGATGCTTTATAGGCAAGTAAAACACAACCTAATTGTCATTTTCGTAAAAACTATCCCTTTTAATCTCACTCTTTCTCCAGGTGTGTTCCAAACCACTGTGAACACGGAGGCAAGTGCTCTCAAACTGGAGACACCTTTAAATGTGCCTGTGAAGGCACTGGATACTCGGGTGCCACCTGCCATAACTGTAAGCCATCTAAAATTATATCGCCCACATTTATTTGAGCATATTTGGATTCTTATTTCTCTAAAGCTGCTGCTATGTAGACTCTTGCGGCATCAGTCAACATTTTTAGCTTGACGAAGAACTTTGGGTAACACTTTATAATAACTGCACACTAGATAAGCATTAGTAAATAGTCAGTTCATTCTTTATAAAGCATTGTCCCAACGCTGATTAGTGAAAGCAGTTTATGAATACAGCTATAAATTCCCTGTTATTGATTTATAAGCAAATCTATTACAAAGGAGATTTAAAGGTTCGGTTATCTTCCTAACCGAGCGATACATCTTGAATTGCATATTTCTATGAAATTACAGAGGGTTTTTTTTAGTGCACAGCTTTATAGTTTAATTTTTTGCAATAAATCTTAAAATAAATATTAATCTGTTTCATTCCTATCTTTTTGGAAGATAAATGAGCCTTAAAATGTCTTTTCTAAAGGATTTATAAGGTATAAATAGACATCACTTCAGATGAGCTCACAAAAACAGATGGCTGGCAACTACTAAATGTTTTATAACTACTCGACTTAATCATGAAGGAACGTCAGCAGTTTCAGTTACAGCAGGAATATGTGTTTATAAAGCATTTATTAACACACTGAGCAACTATTATCATGTGTCTAAATAATGATTATAAATGTACATTTAAATAGTTTATAAATCATTTACCTAGACTTTCTAAATGATCTTATGAACCACTGACAACTCCTAAATAATGCCTATAATAATTTAGAAATGATAAATTCATTAATCATGAAAATACAATTATTAAACATTATAGATATGTTCAAGAACAAAACATTTTTAGCTACTTGCTAGCTAACTAATGTCTGTTAATGTTAGAACAATGCATTATAAAAGATGAATTGACGATTTACTAATGCTTAACTAGTGTGTAGTTATTAGTGTTACCCTACCCGGTATAAGCCATCAGCATACTCGTGTCCTAAATAACAATAAATTGAACCTGTAATAAAAATACAAAAATCAAGGTGTTTTTAATCTCTGAGAAACCATATGTAACCTTACAGTACATGAAAAGTTTGGTTTGGAATTGTCTTTCTTATGCTTTTATTGTTATTTATTTAGCTGACTGGTCCTCAGAAATGAAGCATGGTAGATTTTCTTGCAGTCTTGGCTGATTTGATGCTTATGCTGTGTGTTTCTGCAGCTGTGTATGAGCAGTCCTGTGAGGAATACAAACACTTGGGCCGAAGCTCAGAAACATACTGGATTGACCCGGACAGCAGCGGACCTCTTGAGCCTTTCAGAGTCACCTGCAATATGATGGGTCAGAACCATATATGAAAGAGTATATATAAAATATTATATATATATATATGTATAAAATATTTGAAGCAAAAAAATAACATCAGCAGAATAATGTGAAGTATGCACATATACAGTTGTTTGTATTATATAAATAAAACATATATTTCTATACAAATATATAAAATACACCTGTGTAAATATATAGATTTTTAATTAAAATCAAAAACTTTTTATTTAATAAATAACTATATATATGAAACAATATCAGTGGGTTCATGTGCAGCATGAACACCTGAAGCTGTTAATATATTCATATCATGTGTTAATATATTCATAGTCATAACAAAGAATACATTAACACATAATCTCCCGCATTCACACATCACTGACCCCATTGATACCAAAGAAATGACTCAATTATAACTGTTTGTGGTGCATGAAACCTTAATTAACATTATAAAACCTCACTAACAATATATGTTTCATTTCACTGTGTACACACTATATGTTGTGGGATATATATTATTAAATGTGATATTACTCCTTTAAACAATGAAAACACCCAATGGTTTGTGTGTATCATAGAAATATATCATTACCCGAATACTCACTGACTAGTACACTTGTGCATGCTGTTTATTTCAGAAGACAAAGTGTGGACAACTGTGGTGAATGACCTTCCTGCTCAAAGTTCTGTGTCATCGGGTTCACGACCTGAAGACAAGACTGTGCTCACACTCAATTACAGCATGTCTTCTGAACAGGTGACGCTTAAACCAGTGTGCCTTTAACAATGAAAACTGCTATACCTAACCAACAGATGCTGAATGTGGTTCTTACCTGCAGAGCTGTTCGTGTTTTTTTTTTGCTTCAGGTGAACGCCGTCACCAGCAGCGCTGAGTTCTGTGAGCAGCATGTGGCGTACATGTGCTACAAATCACGCCTGCTCAACTCACCAGGTATATGATGCTAAAGACTCATAAGAAAATGTAGTTACTTTAAAGGAATAATTCACCCGAAATTAAAATTCGATGTAAATGTGCTGACTCCTAAGCTATTCAAGATGTAGATGAGTTTGTTTCTTCATCAGAACAGATTTGAAGAAATGTTGCATTCCATAACTTGCTCACAAATGAATCCTTTATAGTGAATGGGTGCCGTCGGAATGAGAGTCCAAACAGCTGATTAAAACATCACAATAATTCAGAAGTAGTCCACACAGCTTTTTCAGTTAATGAAAAGGTTTTTTCAGCGCTTTTAACTGTAAAGTGATGCTTCTGGCTAAAATATCAGCCCATAGCATAGCTTTCTCCAGTTAAAACCCATTAATGATGTTTCTTGTAAACAGCTTTTTGCTTCACATTGCTTCACAGTGTGTCAGTACTGATTACTTGTGGATTATTGAGATCTCATTCTGACACTGCAGAGGTGTTTTTCTCCAGATCTGGTGCCATCTCATTCACATCTCGGATGGCCTTTGGATGACTACATTTTCAGATCTTTTTTGTTGTTGTTGTCTTAGATGACTCTCCATCCACATGGTGGGTCGGTCGGGGAAATGAAAAGCACTTCTACTGGGGCGGCTCAGGACCAGGTGTGCAGAAATGTGCCTGTGGCATTGAACGCAACTGCACGGATCCCAGATACTTCTGCAACTGCGATGCAGATCTGAGACAATGGTGAGATCCTACAGTCTTCTCACTTTTGCTAAAGGAAATTAGTAAGACTTTCACGTTTATGGCATTTTGCAGAAGACGGAGAGAAATGCCAGCTGTACACAGTCCTGTTGGCCATATTTACTACCATTCATAGTAGTGTCATTTTCTTTATGCATGGAAATGCAATGCACTTAAATTTCCATAAAAACCACAACATTTAATACCCTCTTCTTGACTCTGTGAACAAAAATGGAATATGGATTTTTAAAAATGCATACTGACCATATTAAGTATAACAATGTTGCAACACAGTCTCACTCCAACTCGTCACATTTTGACGCTTGGTCAGGACCATTTTGCGTAATTTTTTGATGATCAAGGTACCCCTTTTCAGGCACATTTCGACGTGATGGGTCCTCAGTTGTTTTAAATAGGAAAGCCTTGGCGTCAATATGTCGGCGCATGTTTTATCATCATAATTAAAAGATATATTGGGTAAAAACATTAGCATTATTGGATATATGTAGGTGTGTGATTTTTCAATGTAAACTGTCAAAACTGATATTATTTACACATTTATGAGCACGTAACCAACACCCTGCTCCTAAACCTACCATCTGTCAATAAAACAC
>JAUMHP010000041.1:17996276-18015489 GCA_032361065.1 Enteromius trimaculatus | reverse complement strand
TGATCATCAAAAAATGACGCAAAAGGGTCCTGACCAAGCGTCAAAATGTGACGAGTTGGAGTGAGACTGTGTTGTTTTTCTGGATTAACATAATAAATTATAGCACATACTACTTGACAGTGTGCAGCATGTACTATGCAGTAAGCAGTATGTTAGTATTCCAGCTCCTCTCTGCTGCATTGCACAATGCTATATTGCCCCCTTGTGGTCCATAATTCTTCCTTTGCATCGGGTTTGTTTCTCCAGGAAAGAAGATGCTGGTATGTTGATGTATAAGGACCACCTTCCAGTCAGTCAGGTGGTGGTTGGTGATGTACACCGCTCTGGATCTGAAGCCAGACTCACTGTCGGGCCGCTGCGCTGTCGGGGAGATCGTAAGTGTAGAAGTGCTTAAGTATCAACTACACACAAACAATCAAAGGCCTATCCTATCCTCTGAACTTAACTTCAATCTACTTTTAAAACTGATGTGAAATGATAGGTTGACAAACTCAAAGTATGTTTAGTGCTGGTATAAATTACTCTCTGCAGCTTTAAATTTGACCAAAACTGAGATCTAGTTGTCATTGCGTTTCCTTTATAGGTCACTTCTGGAACGCAGCGTCCTTCAACACACCAGCATCATATCTTCATTTTCCCACCTTCCAAGCTGAGACCAGCGTAGACATCTCCTTATATTTTAAGACCTCAGCCTCACATGGTGTCTTTCTGGAAAACCTGGGCAATCCGGATTTTATTCGCTTAGAACTTAAATGTAAGTCCACAAGCTTTTATCACCTCATCTTGAGTGGGATTGCTATAAAGCCCTGCTGTGAATCCTGTCTTTTCTGCACACTGCTGGAAACTCTGCTTTGAGTCGCTTTACTTGTCAGATGGAGGAAGTAAATTTCCAAAAATGTGATATTTTTATACTAACTTAGTTTTATACTATTTCCCCCAGTTTCACAGACAAGGCTTAAGCTAGTCCCAGACTAAATTACATGTTTGAGCTGTCTCAGATGAAAATATCTTGCTCTGACATATCTTAAATCACGTCAGTGTCATTGTTCAGTGTTAAGATGCACACCTGTGATGTTTTCTTATGAGTCATTTTTGTAAAAGTTGCTTAAATAACTTAATTAAACTAATGCCTAGTCTTGGCTTTAAGCTAAGCCCTGTTTGTGAACCCGGGCCTTTATGTTTATATTTAAACCGCTGTAGTATTCATTTTTAGTTTCAAAATTTTTTGATATTATTTTTACATTTTCAGTGTGTATTTTTAATGTATTATTTATTTTTAATAGCTATTAATTATTCATTAAAATTGTATTTAGTTTTTGTGGGGTTTTTTTACGATTACTTGTGCAGCTCTAGTATATAAGTACATTTCCATTATTTAAACTTTTTTAGCTTTATTTTGTAATAAGTAATTTTAATACTTACATTTAACTTAGATTTTGTTTGCATTTCCATTATTGAAAAAAAAATTGTTTTCATCTAAAATTTATATTTTAATTCAGTGATATATATAGTTTCAATTCATGATATTTTTATTTTATAATATTAGACATTTTTTAATAGATTAAGTTAACAATAAGTACACTGCTTTCCACAGCTGCTACAGTGGTGTCTTTCTCGTTCGATGTGGGCAACGGGCCGGTGGAATTAACCGTACGCTCGTCTACACCCCTCAATGATGACCAGTGGCACCGGGTGGAGGCAGAGCGGAATATTAAAGAGGCCGTGTTGCGATTGGACAAGGTGCATAGGGAGGCGCGGTCAGCCCCACCTCAGGGCCACACTCATCTGCAGCTCTTCAGCCAGCTGTTTGTTGGTAAGAAATCTGGCAAATGTTTGGAAAGTAGAAGTTTCCCAGGAGTAAAAATGGTTTTACTTGTGGATCTAATTTACCTTATTGTAAAGCTCTGACATTTTTTGTATCTTGTTATGTCTGTGTTGCTGTTAGGTGCCTCAGGAGGGCAGAGAGGATTTCTGGGTTGCATTCGTTCCCTTAAGGTCAACGGAGTGACACTTGACCTTGAAGGGAGGGCAAAGGTCACACCAGGGGTGAAGCCTGGGTGCTCAGGTCACTGCAGCAGCTATGGGATGCATTGCCAGAATGGAGGGAAATGTATAGAGAAATACAATGGATACTCGTGTGACTGCAGTCCGACTGCCTTCGATGGTCCATTCTGCAATGATGGTATGGATACTTATCCTAAATTATAAGTACATAACGTAAGTCCTTGGCTGTAATGGGCAACAAATATACTGCAATGCACAAATCTCATCTTTTAAGAGCACATTAGTGTATAAAAAAAAAAAATATATATATATATATATAATGTTACAAGCCAATTTGGATCAGCTTTAGTTCTTATTCACAGCTCGACAGAACGTTTCACTCACATTTTCGACTAAAAATAAATGTATGGGAACTGTAAAATGTGTTCATGAATATGTGTGCAAAAAAGGCCCAGTTGTAAAGTCTTAATATGTATTACAAATGTCTAAATTGTCATTTTAAGAGGTCTCAGATTTGGGGATGGAAAGACAGGAAAAGTGTTATTGTATAATGTTATTATTTTAAAACTTTTAAAAGCTATTTATTTAAATAAATATAAATGCTGCAATTGTTTCAAAGTAAACTGACAGTAAAGCAGGCATTTCAAAATAAGTGTCACTGTGTGTTTGAGTCCCACATTATGCATTTTCCTGGTTAATATTAGTATTTCATCTACACAAGTTGTATCTGGCATTTAACTCAACATAAGCTCTTGCCCCATGTTATGCCTGATGGTTGTAGGAATCAGAGTCGAACAAGGGATAAACAAAAAGGCTTTCTTTTAATACTTTAACCCATGTAGGACATTTACAGCATTAATCACGGAAAAAGGAAAACTCAAACAGACAGGGTATAAATACATGTGGAAACAAAGAACCTAATAACAGACAGCTGGAGGACATAGAAGGAAACTAATTAACTAATAATCTCATACAGACAGGAACTACCAAATAAGAAAACCAAGGAAGCTGTAAAACGAAACCTAACACAGACAGACTAAGTGACATTACACCCCCCTCCTGGAAATAATACAATAACACCAACAACAGAAAAACAACCGGGAAGGGAGGGTGGGCGCCCTGTATGCTGGAAGGGGGCAGAGTCACTGACTGCCTCAAGGGCGGATTAGGAGTCTTTGGCAGCCAAGGTGGATCGGGAACCCCCGGGGGGCCATGGCAGATCGAGGGTCTCAGGGGGCCAAATTTTCTTGAGGAGGTTACCAGTCTGTAAGGGCCTTGGGTGTTACGGGGAAGAGAAGTCTGGTGTGGTATCGGGAGGGGCAGTCTCTTGCAGCGCAAGCTCAGGGGTCATCGAAATCGGGAATGGCACCCCAATCCATGACTGGGTAACTGGAGTCCCAGGGTTAAGGATTGGCGCCTCTGGCCATGACTGTGAAATGGAATCTGCAGGGGACCGGGACGCCTCTTCTAGCCGTAACTGCGGAATGGAATCCGCGGGGAACTGTGGACTTGCGCCATGGCTTCTGACTAGCACTTTGGCGGGCCGTGCCTCTGGCGGTGCTCTGGTGGCGCGGGCCTTGGGCAGCGCTCTTGCGCGTGGTCTCTGATGGGCTCTTGACATCAGGCATCGGCATCTCTAGGCTGAGGACAATAACGACGCTGGATATAGAGGAGTGGTCACAGCCTTTAGACAGGTATGTGGAGGAGTCAGGTGGGAAGTGAGTTGGCAAGCCTCAGAGGGGTTTGGATCGGACTGGACAATGACTTGCGGAAATATCCGCTTCAACAAAGAATTTGGACTTGCTTAAATCTAGGACATGATTAAGCAGCCCAATCAAGGAAAATGCATTCGTAGGGAGAACGCGACTAATGGGATCTTTTCCAGTCCAAGCCGAAAATACCCTCCGAGACAATTGTCTGGCCAGCTCACCTTGGCAGCAATTTTTAGGAATTCCTCCACATACCCTTACAACGTGCGACCACTGTGCCCAAAGTCTGCCCTCTGCCATGATGGTCGGTTTTGGTCCGTAATTCTGTTACGTCTGGTGGTTGTAGGAATCAGAGTCAAACAAGGGATAAACAAGAAGGCTTTTTTTTATACTTTAACCCACATAGGACATTTGCAACATTAATCATGGATGAAGGAAAACTCAAACAGACAGGGTGTAAATACATGTGGAACCAAAGAACCTAATAACAGACAGCTGGAGGACATAGAAGGAAACTAATTAACTAATAATCTCACACAGACAGGAACTACCAAATAAGAAAACCAAGGAAGCTGTAAAACGAAACCTAACACAGACAGACTACATGACACCCTTATTATAAATTTTTGAAAATTGTTTCATTCAGTATGTTACATTCGTTTCAAACATATAGAACTGCTCTAAGTGAATGAAAAGTTTTAAATCTGAAAATGCAATATGTATAAAGTTATTGTCTCTCAAAAGAAAGAGTTGACTCTGAATTATTGAAACAAGTCATTGAACAAATAAGATCAAAATAAATGCATATTATAAGAAAATCAATGTTTCTTGACCATGCATGCGTTAGAGCTGTAATCTAGTGTACTTTTTGTATTGTAATAAATTAAATCATGTTGTTTGTAAATATCTCCTTTCATCCCTGTTGTTGTCGTCTGCCACGGTTGTAGATGTCGGAGGGTATTTTGAGAGCGGGACGCTGGTGCGGTATGACCTCATGTCCGAGAGCAGCTCTTCTCCTGCAGTGAAGGAAGGCAGCTCTGGAGTCCTGCTTGCAGTGGGTAATCTGACCCGAGAGGAACTGAGCTTTAGCTTCAGTACGTCCCACACACCTGCAGTCCTTATCTACATTAGCTCCAAGACTCAGGACTACCTGGCCGTGGTGCTGCGGCACAATGGTGAGACACGTTTGGATCTTTACAGCTCAGATTTTACGTTTATGTTGTGTTTCGGATCACAGATTTGTTTTAATTTTAGTTTTGATTATAATTTAACATTGATGAAAGATTGCGGTTTCCCTCAGGTACTCTACAGGTCCGCTATAACCTGGGAGGACTGAGAGAGCCGTTCACGATCAACCTGAATCATCGTAACATGGCTAACGGTCAGCCTCACAACGTCAACATCACCCGAAAGGACAGACTCGTTCAGCTGCAGGTGCAGTGATCAGATGAATCTGTGTGTGTTGTTAGTTAATGACAATCACATGGATTTTTATGATTCTGTCTGTGCTGTTGCAGGTGGATCATTATCCTACAGTGAGCTATACTCTTCCTGAAGCCTCGGACACTGAGTTCAACCTTGTTAAGACCATTTTCCTAGGAAAAGTGTTTGGTAAGTAGATTATCTTGTACATATTTTAGCATAATTTAGGGTTTTAAGTGCGCCATTAGCACATGTTCCATTTCTATACTGGCGTCACCAAACCTGCGTTTATTTGTTACAAAAAAGGGCTAAAGGCTGATATTGTGAGATATTACTTTATATAGGACAGGTGTTATCATTACTCCTGTCTTTAGTGCCACATGACACTTATTCTAATATGCTGATTTGCTGCTCAAGAAACATTTCTTATTGTTTTCAATGTAAAAAAAAAAAAGTTGTACTGTTTCATATTTATGTAGAAACCATGATACCTTTTTTTTTTTAATTCTATGATGAATAAAACGTTCAAAAGAACATAATTTATTGCAAATCTTATGAATCCTATCATATAAATCTTTGTTAACATCAATGTCTTCATTGTCCCTTTTGATCAGTTTAATGCATACCTGCTGAATAAATGTTTTAATTTCTTCAAAAATAAAATTACGAACGCCAAACTCTTGAACAGCAGTATATTAGTTCATACATTAATAAATGTATTCATATTCAGAAATTAATATTATATGGAATGCAAAAAAAAACAGTGATATTCTCTAGAAATTAAAAACCAATTTATTGTAACTACCTCATATATTTATGCTTTAGTGTTTTTGACAAGGAATAATATTATAATATAACTTGGCTGAAGTCTTGCCACCTAAAGGAATAGTTCACCCAAAAATTCAAATTCTGCAATCATTTACTGCCGAACACAAAGGAAGATAACCTGAAAAAAGTCTGTAACCAGTATGTTTTGGGTCACCATATATTTGAAATCAATGGTGACCCATTTTTTTTCTTCAAAATATCTTCATTTGTGTTCGACAGAACAAAGAAATTTATACAGGTTTGCAATTACTTGAGGGTGAGTAAATGATGACAGAATTTTAATTTTTGGGTGAAATATTCCTTTAATTTTGTAAAAGATTGAGTCGTAATCTACTGTATAGTGATGAGAACACGTCTCTCCTGCTTTTTCTTCAACTGGACTTCAAACTGCTCTGATCTCAGTTCTGCTCCTGATCTCAGTCCAGTCTCCAGGTTTTCCTGCAGACGTTTCTAGCAGTGATGAGCTGGAACGCCCTGAGCTGCATTACACACACGAGCAGCCAGAACAGAATAGACAGAAGGAAATCTACAGTTTGTTAGTCAGGTTTACATGTTGATTAAGCACACTGAGAAAGAGACAGGCAGGAAGGAGAAATCTGCTGTTTTGCAAGATCTGCTAGGTGCTGGGAAGACATACGCAGTTCCACATCTGTGATCGCAAACAGGTATCGTTAATCAAATCTTTATATTTCAAATATTAGCATATATTTTTCCGATGTGATTGATTTTTCTTCTTTTTTTTGTGATGTTTTTGTGTGACGTTGAGATATATGGGACGAAAAGATGAGGACAATCAAGGACAGAGAAGCTTTTCTCTCTTCTCACATACTGTATATCAGGCTAAAGTTACTTCACAGTGGTTGAGGGGATTTTAGGCACTTTTTAATTATTATTATTTTTTTTTCTGTTGAGCATATTTATTTTAAAAAATACTGATTATACAAATATTTTTGAGTTTTAAAAGATAAAAAAGATAGCTGTTTAAACGAAATGTTTCTTGAACAGAAAATCAGCATATTAGAATAATTTCTGAAGGATCATGTGACACTGAAGACTGGAGTAATGAAGCTGAAAATTCAGCTCCCCATCACAGGAATAAATTACAATTAAAACATATTCAAATGCAAAATTGTAATAATATTTCATAATATTGATGATTTTATGCTGATTTAATTTACTGTCCTTTCACCTGAACTTGCATCATTGCTTTCACGCTCTCACTATATTGTTTCCACCATCTGATATTTTCTGCTGTTGTGTTTGTTCTTCAGAAACGGGTCAGATTGATCCAGTGTTGATAGAGCGATATAACACCCCTGGATTCGTGGGCTGTCTCTCCAGAGTGCAGTTCAACCGCATCGCCCCGCTGAAGGCCGCCCTGAGGACCGGAGTGCCCTCCACAGCCTCCATACAGGGAGTCCTGGTGGAGTCCAACTGCGGGGCGTCTCCACTCACAGTACCACCGATGTCTGCTGTCTTTGACCCCTGGCACCCAGATATAAGTAACCAAATGATGATTAAAAAAACTCTTTATGGTGTTATTTTGCTTTGAAAAAATTGCTTACAATATACTCAATGTTTCTTTATGGGAATAGAACTGGAGAAATTTTAGACTACATCACTTGCTCACCAAAGGATCCTCTGCAGTGAATGGGTGCCGTCAGAATGAGAGTCCAAACAACTGATGGCAACATTTTAATCAATAACCGCACCAATAGTCTATAAGTCTATTAAATAAAGGCTGTTTCAGCTTTTAGTCCTAATTCCGATTCAGAGGAGATGAGTTTTCACATGAGAAAGTAAAAATTATAGTTGCATTTTTAACAGAAGCAATAGTTAGAAATTTTATTATGTATTTGTTTGTTACAAAAACACATCTTTTCACTCAGAAGATATTAACTGATGAACTGGAGTGGTGTGGATTACTTGTAGATTATTTTTATCAGCAGTTTGGACTCTCATTCTGACGGCACCCATACACTGCAGAACATCCATTGGTGAACAAGTGGAAAAAAAACTTAACATCTCGCATTTCCAGCAAATTTTCTTTTTTGGGTCATCTATTTCTTTAAGGGCTATTAATACTGTATATACTGTATATATATAATTTTATGATGAATCTGATGCACATAAGGAAATGTTTTCTCACTTCTGAAGTGACCTTTTCTGGTTGTCTGCGAGAAATCTTCTGAGTTATTATTAATACATTATAAATTAAAAAATCTATTTAAACTATAAATATAATAAAATATGTATGTTATTTATTATATCTCAGTATACACAGCTAAACTGCACATGCTTGGGAATATGAATTCACTGTTATTGTCGTAATAAAAAACTAATTTAGATTGATAAGAGATAGATAGATAGATAGATAGACTGATATATAGAAAGATAGGTAGATATAGATGGATAGATCTGTTGTGTCTGTGTGCGCTTACATACATGACACTGAGTGCCTTGAGCTTTCATGGATATTTGTGGAGCATGGTGTTTGGAGCCTGTGGAGACAGCAGATGAAAAGAGCAGACGGTTGGTCTCAGATCTGCTCCCTGCCAACAGCAGCCCACCGACTCCTCCTGAGAGAGACGCTCGAGCGTGCACAGATACACTCATCTGCCCACAGTGTTCTACCGACCTTCTGTACTTCATCTATGCCAAGAAATTCAATGAAAGAGATTGTCAAAGTTTAGAGTAAAAAAAGTGCTCTTTTCTCTTTCTTTCAAGTCGGTCCTCAGTTCCCATTCAACGAGGAGCGATTCAGTCGTGATGGCGTCAACAGAGACTCTGCAATAATTGGAGGTGAAATGTGTTGTTCCAGTATTATGCTTTTTTATTTTTAATATCATGAGACAAATTCATGATACATTTTTATCAGACAGACATTAAAGGCTCGTTTTTCTATGATATGGCAAAAAAATTAAATAAAACCCAACTGAATTTAATGACATGATTTATCATTGCAGTCATAATTTAATATATAAAATAAAATAATTAGAATTGTTGCTTTTTATTATTGGTCTAGAAAATATCTATACTGATTTTAATTATTCATAATTTCAGTCATTATTTTATTAGCATTGTCTAACTATATAATAATATTTAAAAAAAATATTATAATGCAATATTAACAATTCAATTAACATGTTTTTATATTACGTTTCAACTTAATTTTTAATTTGTATTATTATTGTAGGTGTAGAGCTTTTCTAGACTGATTTTAATTATATGATCCATTATTTTAATATCATTGTACAAATATAATATTACTATTAAAAAATATAATCAAATAATGTTAAAATATTTTGAAGGATGTTATCACTGCTGTGGAATATTTCTAAATCGATTAAATGACATGATTCATCATATAGTCATAACTTGAATATTATTTCTCCCTCACGTAGGCATCATCGCGGTGGTGATTTTCACCATCCTCTGCACGCTGGTGTTTCTGGTGCGTCACATGTTCCATCACAAGGGCTCCTACCACACCAACGAGGCCAAAGGGGCGGAGTCTGCCGACTGCGCTGATGCGGCCATCATCGTGAATGACCCCGCCTTCACAGAGACCATCGACGAGAGCAAGAAGGAGTGGTTTATTTAGCCCCACCCCTCTCTGTCAGTGAGGAACACATAAAGGTCATTCTGAGCAGCCGATGTGAAACGGACACTTGGCAAGTCCATTCGGACCACAGTCTGTGCACTGACTGGCATGTCTGTTCTGTAATTATTTTGTATGTAAGTGAACACAGCACAAGGACTTCTGTGAGATCAAATTCATCCCATGCACACATGACATGGCATATTCCATAGGGAACGCTGGTAAAAACATTCAATATCATTGCAATACTGCTGGTCTGTTAACAAATGTGTGTTCGGCAAATATGAATGCACCAAATCCTCCAATAGCACAAACGGAATGTGTACAGAATGATGCATAATTATGTTTCTGATAATGACATTTGATTGTATTTAAACATTTTGTTGTCAGTATTTTCAGGACAATAATATATTGTAGCATGGTACTCAGCCGATGGCATTCTGAAACATTCATCAATGTTAATGCAGCACTTTTGTATCTCAAGGTAAACATTCTTTATAGTTATCAGAATTCAGTGTTATTTATTTGTTTCTCCATAAGTGCTTGTTCAAACTGTGGAAAACACGACAGGCGGTTTAGAGGGTTTTTATAAGGAGATGCTCTTAAAAACACGAAAAGCTCTAGATAGAGATTTTAGTTCAGATGTGTTCAGTAATAAATGACCTTGAATGGGCCATTTGCTCCAGTGTCTTTTAATGTGCCTCAAAGGTTCAAGGCTTTTTCGGGCCGAGCATGGATTTTGTGATAGATTTGATGACCCTTAATTGTTAATATAGGAGAACGGTGACTTTTCTGTGTGTTTGCAGTTGTAATGCACTGCTCGTTTGAAATCAGCAGCACAAATTTATGTACAAATATTTAGAAAATTGTCTTCATTGTGATTGGTTAAGTCACTTTTATTTGTTAAAGGGATAGTTCACTCAAAAATGAAAGCTCTGTCAGCTATAACTCACTCTCAAGTTGTTCCAAACCTGTATGAATGTCTTTCTTCTGAAGATCTTTTGAAGAAAGCGTGTAACCGAACTGTTGATGGTGGAGTGTTTTCTTTCAATACTATGAAAATCAATGGGAACCAACAACTTGAGGGCGAGAAATGACACAGCTATGTCTGAGTTACAAATTTATGTCTTTATTAACATGGTCTCATTAGAGTTTGTCTTCTCTGCTCATGTTAATTCACTAACAAGAGTATTTATTCAACCAACATATAGATCGCAGAGCCTGGTTTACAATGAAGCACTATAATAATGTTGCTTTCTGTACATTTTAAGTTGTTTAATTAATTATTAAAGTGTTTTATGTGTCTCCATGCGTTACCAATATATCAATTGGTCTTTTAAATTAACAAAATTGCTTATTTATTAAGGTTTGTCGCATAATTATTATGTGATTGTGTTATAATGTAATGCAATCATTTGTTCTCATGTTCTTTTTCAAAAATGCTCATGTATGATATGATGAAATGCCATTACTTGTAAAGGGGTTGTAAAATAAAAACCGACTCTCCAATAATGAACACATTGCAAATCTCAATAAACTACTGGGTTGTTTTTGTAACAAAAAAAGACTAGATTTTTTTACGGAATGAGTGAAAAGAGAGTTGTCTAATATGGTCATGATGGTTAATGGCAATCTTAAAGAGGTCGTTTTGCACACTTTTTGTCATTGTATTTATTTTTCTCAAATGTTAGTCTCCAAATTGCTTAGTTAAAGTAAACATAGGGCTATATATGTCTACATCAAACTAGTACAGTGGTAGTTCTTTGGTTAAATTATGGTATCAGATAGTAATGATACTTTAATGCATATATACAATATAAGCTGATTTTGATACACATTTTTTAAACGATAATTAATAGTACGGGCTAGTTAATAATTCGCGTTAACTGTCGTTGTGCATAGTTCTGTCCATTTTTTTTTTTTTTTTTTTTGCATGTATAAACTGTCAAAGTCCAAATGAATTATTCTTATAATTATCATCCCAATTATTCATTACTCACATAATTCGTACGACAAACCCAAACCAAACTGAGGCGGAACCTTCGACCACAGCCGCTGTTTTCGGGCGGTGCGCTTGTTGACGGAGTTTGTCTCAGGGAGTTTCCGGGGGGGGACCGTGTTTCCGTGAGCACGCGCTGACGGAGTTTTTCTGTGTTCGTTGTTTCTGGGCCGTTGTTTTTATTTTATTAGTAGAAAATAAAGATCGCCACATACGCGTATAAATAAAAGGGAATATTGTTAATCAGAATTCGGAGCGGCGTTGGAGATTCACGCTTACGTGTGTCGTTCTTTCTGGATGATGGTAAGAGCGCGAGATTAGCGGCTAGCTTTAGCTTTAATCTGGAACACAAACAAACAGTTAGCAGCGGTAATTAATATCTCATTATAACACGTACTTCTGCATTTTGTCCTTGTTTTCTGCTGACTTGTGTAAACGGATCTCTGCGTGTTTCGCGGAGTATCTGTGGTGTGTTTTGAGGTCAGGCCTCATCAGTCAGATTATGTTTACGGGAAGCACATATAATTAAGCAACTTTTAATTCTATGTGTGATATTTTTGGACGTAGGGAGTGACAGTTATACTGAAAACATCAACATTACGCTAAAGCGCGGGCACAACAGTAAATTGGTAACGCATGAACCGCCCTCGATGGCTATTCTGGTGCGGTTGTACATTATGGAGCTCGATAGACACGACTACATTGCATCGCTCACATTGTGAGAAATAAAACTGGTTGTGCAGTTTTGACACTCTCAGTGTAGACAGGCTCTCATGGAATTCATGAAGTGAGGCTCAGTCAATGGAGGAGATGGTTAGAGTGCAGCAGAGATCATCAGACGTTCTGGAGAAGTCAGAAATGAGAAATCAGATTGAGTTCAGCAGTGAACTTGATGGAAAACGGGTAATCATTACATCAGTAGTTTTAAGCATCCTTCACGTGTGCGTTTAATACACATCAAGCAATATTAAAATATTATCACCTTTAACTCGTTAATTTGAAATATATATATACATTTTTATAACATCATAAATGTTTTACTGTCACTTTTATTAATTTGAATGCAGACTCGTGGAATAGAATTATTAATTTAATTTCTTTTCTTCATTAATAAGCAAATCTAAATTCACCCAAAAGTTTGCATATAGAAACATTACTGTGTTCCTTATTTTTGATTAAATGAGTGCAATCTTGGTGGGAAAAAAAAATACTATTTTCATCTTAATTATTACAATTCATAGCAGCCACAAGTTGTTGCAAAGATAATTAGTACGTTTTACAATTATTTTCAAGACATATTAATAAATAATAATACAATAATTATTAATACATAAGAAATGCATACAAAATATATATTATAAAAGATTAAAACGAAGCATAATCTTCTAAACATATTGTTTTATTTATTCTAACATTATTTGTCCAATAGTAAGTATTTTTTAAATCTGGTATAGATTAGTGAAATGTTGATAGAGGTTAAATATTATTAAATGTTTGTGCTACAATTTTTTTTTTAATTCTAATTACTTTAGAGTGCGAATGTTCAGCTGTTTTGGTCTTGTTTTGTAGTTATTAACTGTTTGAAAATGAACAGATCTGGGTCCACTGTTCCGTCTCAGTAGTTCGCTGTAAGTCATGATCTAATGGCAGATCGCTGTTAGTTTGCTTAGTTACAGCACCGGCTGCGGCTCAGAGCTCCTAGCGGAATATTTTCTGTTCCTTGAGTTGTTGCCATGGATACAAGAAGGAAACCCCAGGATATAATGAACAGTAGATTCCATACAAGGAATGTTTATCCCAGGAAAACCCAGTGCTGCTGTCTTTATGAGATGTTTTATCAGCAGAATCGGCATCTGATAGCAGATTCCTTGTTTACATTTTTTTTCTCTTCTCATTTATTAATGTAGGCTACACATAAGTAACTTATTTGCTCAAATGTATCTAGCTAGACTGTGTATGTCTCTTTCTTGTTTCTCACAGGTTTCTTTCCTGTCTGTCGCTGTTCCCTGAGGGTCTCCCCTCCTTGTCCTCTCTCACTGCTTGACCCTATGGAGGAGTAGCTCTTGAGTGACAGGCACAAGAACCTATCAAACGTCAGGAGGAGCGTCAGAAGCGCAGCGGAAGGGCCCGAGAGGATGTCGTCTAACCGGACACAGACCCCTCACGGTCTGAAGCAGATCGGGCTGGACCAGATCTGGGATGATCTGCGGGCGGGGATCCAGCAGGTGTACACCCGCCAGAGCATGGCCAAGTCACGCTACATGGAGCTCTACACGTATCCTCAAGTGCTGTTTTTATTTGTAATTTACATCAAAAATGAGTCTAGTGTCTCTTGTGTCCTTAACTTCCTGATTTTCAGTCACGTGTATAATTATTGCACTAGTGTGCATCAGTCGAATCAGGCCCGCGGTGCAGGTGCCCCCCCTTCCAAACCTTCGAAGAAAACCCCCACACCTGGAGGAGCTCAGTTTGTGGGGCTGGAACTCTACAAGAGATTGAAGGAATTTCTGAAGAATTACCTTACAAACTTACTAAAGGTACCAGTATAATTTGTGAAGGAAGTTACTTGTGCTGGCCAAAGCTGAATTTATTTGATTAAACATACAGTAACGTTGGGAAATATTTTTACAAATTAAAATACCTGTCTGTCTTTAAGATGCAATTTATCCCTGTGATGCAGAGCTGAATTTACACCAGTCTTCAGTGTCATATGATCCTTCAGAAATCATTCAAATATGTTGATTTGGTGCTCAAGAGACAATTATTATTATTGTCTGTTGAAAACATATTTGTGGAATACATGATATTTTTTTAGGATCAATAGAGAGTTCAAAAGAACAGCATTTATTCGAAATATAAGTATTTTAGTAGTTTTTTAGTTTTTACCATGTTTGTTTTTTAATGTTTCTATTGTTTGTTTGTTTTGTTTTTTTCAGTTTGAGTTTTTTTAATGCATCACTTTAAACTAAATGAAAATGAGAAATGTGTTGGTAAGTGACTAAAAGTAGTGCACCCCAAAATGAAAATTACCCCATATTTTACTCGCCCCAAAGCCACCATAGGATAACTCCTTGGGGGGTTATCACATGTCCTCTGAAGCAGATTGATGGGTTTTTGTAACATTAGAAATATTTATGTAAAGAAATATATATTGATTTTAATGTATAACCTAAATAACCTAGATACCTGACTTCCAGCAGACGGCCACATGCACGTCCCGACAGCATATCTTAGCTAATTTTAAAACTAGAAATACTTTATTACAATTAGTTTTACATGGCGAATATATCTGATTTATGGAGCTTTATCCACGAACACTACCAAGCTTGGAAGAGCCTGGATAAACTGTTAAAATGTTTTTAAATATATTGAGGAAGCTCAGATGTATTTACTGATTAGTTTAGTGTTTCTGTACAGATTTACTTGAGGATCCATTGTGAATAACTTGAGTCAAATTCACTGCGTTTAGCCCAAAAGATCAAGTCATGGCACCTTGAGTCTATATTAATATTACTAAAGAAGTCTACAAGCCTACTCTTGTCAGTGGCTGAATTTAATCTCCCAGTGAACCGATTCCTTTGACTGTTTTCCTCAGGATGGAGAGGATCTGATGGACGAGAGCGTTCTGAAGTTCTACACACAGCAGTGGGAGGATTACAGGTTCTCCAGTAAAGTGCTGAATGGGATCTGTGCTTACCTCAACCGCCACTGGGTGCGCCGGGAGTGTGACGAGGGCCGGAAAGGGATCTATGAAATCTACTCCGTAAGCCCTTCTTGCTTTTCTTTTGCCTTGCTGCACAATTTCATCAACAACAGCACATTTTTATTTGTTGTGTGTGTGTGCTTTTCTAGCTTGCTCTGGTGACGTGGAGGGAGTGTTTGTTTCGACCTCTGAATAAGCAGGTAAGATTGGAAACAGGAAAGACAATCATATAGGAGAACTTGAGAATAACTCTAATTAATGTTTGTGTATGTACTTAGGTCACAAATGCAGTATTGAAGCTGATCGAGAAGGAGAGGAACGGAGAAACCATCAACACTAGACTCATCAGTGGCGTGGTCCAGTCCTATGGTGTGGCATCGGTTACATCATGATGGATTTCACTGCTTGTTTGTCTGTGTCATGTGATGCTTAAACACCGTGCAGTTGCTCAGATATGTTCCTCTCCATCTCTCACAGTTGAGTTGGGTCTCAACGAGGACGATGCCTTCGCTAAAGGTCCCACTCTGTCAGTCTACAAGGAATACTTTGAGACTCAGTTCCTGGCAGACACCGAGCGGTTTTACACGAGGGAAAGCACAGAGTTCCTGCAACAGAATCCTGTCACTGAGTACATGAAGAAGGTGCGGCCAAAACAGCTTAAAGCAATAGTTCACCCACAAATGAAAATTCAGTCATCATGAACTCGCCTTTAAGTAGTTCCAAACCGGTATGAGTTTCTTCGTTCTGCAGAACACAAAGGAAGAACGTTTGTAACCAGGCTGTGGAAGTCAATGGTGATCAAAACAGCCTGATTACAAGCTTTCTTCAAAAATATCTTCCTTTGTTGTTCTGCAGAACAAGGACATTTATACAGGTTTGGAACTACTCGAGGGTAAGTACTGATTACAGAATTAAAATTTTGGGGTAAACTATTACTTTAATATTTAAATATAACATTTAAATACATATTATTGGTATTATTTTATAATAGTATTAAATATAATAACTTATTTTTATTAACACATTTTTTTGTTCAATGTGATCATTTAGATTGAAAAGAAACAGGATAGAATTTTAAGATGATTTTTAGCATGATTTTCGCATTTTGTATCGGTTCTTTGATTAGTGCTAAATCTCCGTCAGCTGTAGATCACTGAGAAGCTGCGCGTTGAATCACCCGCCAAACTAAACGCGCAGCTTCCCCGTGATCTACGGCTCTGTTTATAAGCTGGCGTTCCTTTTTAAAAACAGCTGACGAAGATTTAGCGCTAATCAAAGAACCGTCTTTACTGACGAGATTCGCATAATATATTGTACGATATATATCGCCCAGCCGTACTTAGTATTAATTTACTTTAAGTAATTGATATTTTTATTCAGCAGTGATGCATTAAATTGATCAAAAGTTAGAGATGCACAATATCAGACTGATAACGGCAGATATGGACTTTAAATTTAAAAATCGGCCAATTTGAAAGATTATGCCGATATGTCTCGCCGATAGAGGAATACATTAATTCACATGTGCTCAGGGTGCTAGTGATTAGATCAGGTCAGCGGTTTGGCTCATTCTTGGAGAAAAGCTGCGAAAGCATGACCAGAATGACGTGTTCTCTGTGTGAGAGTAAACTGTAAAAGCACGTGCAGAGGCAGACTCCCCGGGTCCTAATGCCCGTTCAAAAAGGAGTTTTAATATGGTATTTAATATAGTCATAAAATAATAAGTATGTTTTGATTTAAAGATCAGAAGCTATAGCTTACATGACAAAAATTACAAACATGACGCTTGTAAATTAAATAATTTTATATACACTGCTTTATTCATTAATGTATAAATGTTTAAGTTGTTTTGAACAAATCATAAGCTCTAATCACTCTAATACTTTTGCTTACATCTACAAATGTTAAACCTTAAAAACAATGTTAGGGTTAACAAGGCATCTTTCTGGTGGAAAATGTAGCGATTGATATATAATTTATTTATAGTTCTTTTTAAAGTATTGTCAAGAAAACTTCATTATTGTTTATTTAATTCTAACTAATAAGTTCTTGTTAAATTTTTTTAAAATAAATTTGCTTATAATTTCTGCACTTGGTGTTGTTTCCAAATAAAAGGGAATATATCGGCATCGGCCAAAATGAGTTGGAAAAATATCGGCATAACGGATATTGGCAAAAATCCAAAATCGTGCATCCCTGTCAAAAGTGACAGAAAAAACCTTTAGAATTAAACAAAAATATGAATTTTGCAATTGCTGTTTTTTTTAATCTGTAATCATTAAAGAATCCTGTAAAAATATATCACAGTTATATATATCATGCAGCACAGTTGTAATCAGTGTTGGGGGTAACGCATAACAAGTAACGCAAGTGAGACTAAACGTGACTGTGCATTAATTCATCTAACTTTCAAAAAACTGATTTCAGATTCATCAAAATGAATTAAAATAAACTCAGAATATTACGCAAACCTGCAATAATTAAATTACACAAATTTATCTCATTTCATTAACCAATGTCTTTGCTGATGATCCAGTTCAACCATACTTACAAGCAAAATGACTTCAAAAACGAACTATTGTGCTTCATTGTTTTTTTTTATTGCTGAAAATTATCGCACTTTCTTTTGTATTCTACTTTACATTTGTGAATTTACTTTTTCTTCAGCCTGAGGTTTATTCGTGACACTTTTTGGTGTGATTTTACATTTGCTTTGAATAGAACTTCTTATATTAAAACAAACACTCAAGCTCTGCCCATATTTAAAAAGTAACGCATTACTTTCCATAAAAACAAAGTAATTAGTTACTTTTTTTTTTAGGGAGTAATGCATTACTTTTAAAAGTAACTTTCCCCAACACTGGTTGTAATACTTGTATCTTGAGCAGAAAGTCAGCATATTAGGATAATGATGCAGAAACTTTTAGTTTTGCATCACAGAAATAAATTAGATTTAAAAATTTTCTAAAATAGAAAGCAATTATTTCAAATTGTAATATTTTACATTGTTGCTGTTTTTACAGTAAGTCTGGAAGTTTTCTTTTATGGTTTATTATTTAGTGTACCTGTTTGAAGTGTTGATCTGTGTTTTGCAGGCTGAGGCACGTTTGCTGGAGGAGCAGAGGAGAGTGCAGGTGTACCTTCATGAGAGCACACAGGATGAGCTGGCCAGGAAGTGTGAGCAGGTTCTCATCGAGAAGCACCTGGAGATCTTCCACACCGAGTTCCAGAACCTTCTGGACGCAGACAAGAATGAAGGTGTGAATCACAGTGAAAACTGAATGTCTGTTCATCTTCACATTGAAATCTCAATCACGATTTACTCTTTCTCTCTTTGTAGATCTTGGTCGCATGTACAATCTTGTGTCACGGATCACCGATGGATTGGGAGAACTAAAGAAACTTCTGGAAACGCACATTTACAATCAAGGCTTGGCAGCCATCGAGAAATGTGGGGAGTCTGCTCTCAATGTGAGTCTGTTTGATTCGTGTTGGATAATATGTTGTCTAGCTTGAAGGTCATCATGCTTGAGATATGATTTTTCTGGACAATATATGTTTTAAGATGTATGAATTGTGTATATATGTGGTTTTATTTTAGGACCCCAAAATGTACGTTCAGACAATTCTGGATGTCCACAAGAAGTATAATGCCCTTGTGATGTCAGCATTCAACAATGATGCTGGTTTTGTGGCTGCTCTAGACAAGGTGTGACTGTCTTTTCAACCTTTCAGTTCAGTTTAAACATGATTGAATTAGTTCTTCTAATTTTATACATGCATGCATGTGTTTGTATTTATATATACATAATAAATATACATAGTACACACACATTTATTTTATAAAGTATCACTGATATGCTATTCTAGTTTTTATTAATATTTAGTATTATTGATTCAGTTTATCTTTTTCTGTTTAGTTTACTAAGCTTTTAGTTTTTTATATA
>JAUMHP010000041.1:17980141-17996176 GCA_032361065.1 Enteromius trimaculatus | reverse complement strand
TATAGTTATTAATTTCTAAATACAGTAAATCTTGTATTTATTTATATAGTAGTTTTGTTTTCCATGTCTAGCTATATTTTATCTTTAGGGAATTATGAATGCATATTTGGCTAATAAAAATGAACCCTATCTTTAGGACTATGATTTGGTAGCTTTTGGATCAATCATATAATTTCTCTGTTTAGGCTTGTGGGCGCTTCATCAACAATAATGCTGTTACAAAGATGGTTCAGTCCTCCAGCAAATCTCCTGAACTGCTGGCCAGATACTGCGACTCTCTGCTCAAGAAGAGGTGTGTGTTTAGGTTTCTCTGTCTGTTGGCACACACTGTAAATGTGTTATCAATCCCTGTGCTGAAAAAAATTCTCTCTGATATTTCAGCTCCAAAAACCCAGAGGAGGCAGAACTTGAAGACACTCTGAATCAAGTGGTGCGTTTTTGCAATACTTTCGCAGATTAAACATAATGTCTGTTTTGTCTGCATTGATTTTTTTTTAATTTTTTGTTGTTGTTTTTTTGTAGATGGTGGTGTTTAAGTATATTGAGGACAAGGATGTGTTCCAGAAGTTCTATGCGAAGATGCTGGCCAAGCGTCTGGTCCATCAGAACAGCGCCAGTGACGATGCAGAGGCCAGCATGATCTCAAAA
The DNA here is from genome assembly GCA_032361065.1 of Enteromius trimaculatus. Taxonomy (NCBI): domain Eukaryota; kingdom Metazoa; phylum Chordata; class Actinopteri; order Cypriniformes; family Cyprinidae; genus Enteromius; species Enteromius trimaculatus. The sequence continues at coordinate 17,995,528 of JAUMHP010000041.1, read as the reverse complement.
CTCAAGGTGCAATAGTTCTTCCACAGCTGTCATCCATAAAGCTTACAGTTCTTAAAATAATAACTGGATCCAATTAGGGATGTGTGACATACGGGGTAATGGAAAAATACCAGTGTATATATTATTTATTTTTTATTAGCTGCTGTTCCGACGCTATGTGGCAGTGTTGATGTCAAAGTGTCGCAAAACTGAGAAACAACAATGGACCAGAGGAAACTTTACACATCCGAAATTAATAACTAAAGATAAAATGATTTGCGAAACGCGCTATGAAGTCCCATTTGAATCAAATGATCCGTGAAATACGCAAGTAAGTGATCTGATTGGAGTGCTTTGAATCATTTTGTGAAGCAATGGTTTAACTGACTCTTGAGTTAATAAAAGCTGTTGGTACATAGTCATCTGAGAGAGTTTTCAATACCTCTGGCCTGTAGGGCTGGTCCGAATACCATTTTTTGAGCTTTGAGTATTCGGTAGTGATCAACATCGAATATTCGAAGCTTCGATTGGAGGGGGCTGAATATATTCTTATCTCTAATGCTGCGTTCACACCAGACGTGAATGAAGCGTTAAGCGCCAGTGATTTACATGTTAAGTCAATGCATAGACGCGATTACACATCCTGCGTTTACCAATCAGGAGCTTGCTCTAGTAATGAAGTGATCACTATGTAGCAAGCGGAGACAGAATTCCGAAACTATGGAAGACAAAAGACATCTTCTCTCTATGATACATCTTCGGATTTTCATAAAAACAGGAATAAAAAGGAAATAAATAATAGATTAGATGAATTTTACCTCCTGTTTAACCACTACAGAGACATCAGGAGGCAGCGGCAAGTGTCAGAATTACTAGCCGCGGTGAGGCTGCTCTCAGCGGATACATGAGCACCGAGCACCCAGTGTTCACGTGGAGCTCACGGCTCCGAAATTGGTGAAGCAAACTTAAATAGGCGCTCTCTTTTTAAACCACAGATTTGTGTTTTAAACAACTACCCTCTCGCCTGAAAACTACACAATAACAGCAATATTTACAAGTTTTTGCGGTTTTTCCCTCCACCAATGCACAAGACTGGAGCCACCTGGCAGAAGCCTCTCTCATGACGTGATTTAGTATTTTTTTTGCGCGCAAATGAAGCGAGTAAACTGTTTATGCGTCCGACTACACGCGAATAGCGCGATTTATTCACGCAAGTCGCGTCTTTAGCCCACTAATGTCTCAATTGTTAACTTTGATCTTTGTGATGATAATATTTTAATTATCTCTCTTCCCCTTCTAAAAACAAAATTTGACCTATGTTTCATGTAGGGTTACTTTTTTACTTGTTCATGCATGGTTTCAAACAGTGTGATTATTATTATTTGTTATTTTATATTAGGCATATAGCATGGTGTAGCTTTTTTTTATTCGTTTATCACATCTATGTTCTGCGTTGTAATTGATGTCAAATTTCCAGTAGTGTAAAAGTGAAAGTAAAATGCGATGTCCTTTTTAAACTATTATTACTATTAAACTATTAAAAAGTAATGGAAGGTGAAGGAAAGCTCAGACAAACTAGCGATGTTGTTAAAGTTTCGAGAGGAGCACGCTTGGATTTATCAATCACAGCTGGCTCCACTTTCCAAACATCTGGTTAGCCAATCCAAACCAAACATATCCATAATAAATCTCGTTTTAGCATCCCTCCTTCTCTGCCTTGTCTCGCGCCTTCCAAGGGGACATGCAGGGTTCGAGCCAGCTCGCCCCGGACAGCACGCCATGCTGCTTATTATTATTATTATTATTATTATGAGGAAGTGCGAACTTGTGAAAAAGAAAATAACTGCTTGTTGCTGAATTGCTGCAAATTTAAAAGTGAAAGTACAACAACACAGTGCTTTCGGGCTATTTAAGACTGAAGGAACTCAAACATCGCATCCACCACTGTGATACCGGTATTACCGGTGTTGTTACGTGTCGATTAACCGGTGAGACATTCCCTCACCACGGCAACTCTACCCTAGATGCAGTGTTGTATTATAACTCACATCTCTGATTTTAAACTTCAGCAGCAAAAAGAGTTTGAATCATTTCTGTGACTTGTCAAAAACAATTTTATTTTTGTATTTTACATATTGCCTTTAATTTGATATTATTTTCTGTCAAATCCCCCTTTTACTTTATTTAAATGTATGCGTTTGCCAGATGCCTTTTATCCAAAGCACTGTTATTTTACTATCATTTATATACTATTATAGTATAAGTGAATCACTTAAATTATCATTTAATTTAGTTTTTAGTTTTTATTTTAGTACCTTTATTTTACCAAGGCAACATTTTTATTTTATTTTTAAAAAATTTTTTATCATCGAATATTTTTGTTATTGTGGTTTTAACTAATACTACTTATTCTTACAGATATTTTTTAATATCAGTTTTTTTCTGTTCTGCCCTACGCTGCTGGTGCCCTTGTTCTTTGTGTAGTTTTGTTCCGTCATCAGTAGTTGTGTCTAACACGGTTTGGTTTGTCATTTTTAGCAAGCGTGTGGCTTTGAATACACATCAAAACTCCAGCGCATGTTCCAGGACATTGGAGTCAGCAAAGACCTCAACGAACAGTTCAAGAAGCACCTCACAAACTCTGAGCCTTTAGACCGTAAGGATGATCTGCACTCTTCTTTGCTACTATATGACATGATATCATTTTGTGTTTAAAGTCCTTCACACATGTTGTGTTGCTTCTAGTGGACTTCAGCATCCAGGTGTTGAGCTCGGGGTCGTGGCCCTTTCAGCAGTCCTGCACATTTGCTCTGCCATCTGAGGTAGTAATACAAGTAGGCTTGTATGTAAATCACTTGTTCTTGGTCCTTCCAAGGTTTGTTAAATCGGTGATATGTCTCTTCCGACACAGTTGGAGAGGAGCTACCAAAGGTTCACAGCCTTCTATGCCAGCAGACACAGCGGCCGAAAGCTCACCTGGCTTTACCATCTGTCCAAAGGAGAACTGGTCACCAACTGCTTCAAAAACCGCTACACCTTACAGGTCTGACTCGAAACTGATGCAGTTTTTCAGGGTTCTTTGATGTATAGACAGTTTAAAAACAGCATTTTGTATTATTTTATAAATGAGCATAGCATGTTATAATATAAATATTTTATAACAATACACACGTGTTTACTGTCAATTTTGATCAGTTGAATGTTTCCTTGCTGGTTAAAAGTATAAGTTACATTCAGAAAAGAGCTTTTTAACGGATGTGTGAATTCACTTAATACGCAGTTATAAGATAATGACTGCATTAATAGTGCGTGAATATTAATCAGACTTGTGTGCTTCCTTACAGGCGTCTACGTTTCAGATGGCCATTCTACTGCAGTATAACACAGAAGATGTTTATACAGTCCAGCAGCTGACGGACAGCACACAGATCAAAATAGTAAGAAAACAAAAGATGACTGTCTACAATAATGCTAAAACAAGATCCAGATGTTCGTCAGATGTAGATTTTCACACACTAACAGAGCCTTTTTTAATGTATTTTAGGACATATTGGTGCAGGTTTTGCAAATTTTATTGAAATCCAAGTTGCTGGTAAGCATTTTTTACTGTCTTTGTAGGAATCTCTTTTTTTTTTGTTTTGTTCAAAGTCATTATGAAGTAAAATCACAACTGAGCCTCTCGTAATATTTTTTATTTAAATATAATTATTCATCTTTCTGCTGATGTCATCTTTTTTTTGTTTTGCTCTCAAAACTTAAAACAGACACACAATTTTGGCCATTTCTGGCATTCCATGTTGTCCCAGGACAGGCTAATATTTAATGTAATAGTGTTGCAGATGTTTTCAGATGTAATTGTCAGTGGGTGTCTGTACAGGTTCTAGAGGATGAGAATGCAAACGTGGATGAAGTGGAATTCAAACCCGACACCCTCATAAAACTCTTCCTGGGCTATAAAAAGTAGGTCATGAGTGCATCTCGTCTTGCAAACAGTTCTGAATCTATATTTAATGTTTCACATTTTGTGCTCTAGAATGTAGCAGAGCAAATGCATTTCTGAATATTGATGGCTTAAGCATTTCCTCCCCAGTAAAAAACTAAGAGTGAACATTAACGTGCCAATGAAGACGGAGCAGAAACAGGAACAGGAAACGACCCATAAAAACATTGAAGAGGACAGGAAACTCCTGATTCAGGTATCAAGCCCAGGTCCAGTGCTCACCAAGGCTGGTGTGTTTGATGAAAAATACAGTAAAAACAGTAATATTGAGCAATAATGTTACAGTTTAAAACAACTGTTAGCTATTAATTTTGTAATTTATTCCTGTGATCAAAGCTGAATTTCCAACATCATTACTTGATCCTTCAGAAATCATTTTAATATAATGATTTGCTGCTCAAAGAAGCATTTCTGATTATATTGAGAGCTGCTTGGAATTTTTATGGAGACCGTGATGCATTTAACTTTTTCAGGATACTGTAATGAATAGATGACGCCAATTCTTGTGGAATAAAAGTACTCAAACAAACTGAAAAGCATGCATTCAGTAAATTGCAAAAAATAGTTGAAGTATTAGTTATTTGTGTTTTGAACTAACATACTATTCCTCTATGTGCAGGCGGCCATAGTGAGGATCATGAAGATGAGGAAGGTTCTGAAGCATCAGCAGCTTCTGGCTGAGGTTCTGAATCAGCTCTCATCCCGGTTCAAACCCAGAGTCCCTGTCATCAAGGTCAGTTGATCCTCTTCTACAAATCTAGTCTGCTAAACAGTTTTTACAGGGTTAAATAGTCGCCCTTCCTCAAATTAGATTTAATGTTGTTGAATGCACTGCAAAACATTTCCTCAGTATTTTATCTAAACATTCGTGAATAAAGATACATTTGCCTGAGATGTGAACCAAACATATGGAGTCCTGTTCTCTAAGAAAACCAACAAAATCAAGAAAAAATAACTGTCAAGGGTCAGAGAAAAATCTTTAAATTGATTTTTCTGAGCCCACTGACAGATATTTATCATTTTAATCATAAACTCATTTCATTTTCATCAATTTGTCATAAGACTTTATATCATAAGTAATGTATCTTGATGTATTACTTTTTTGTACTAAAGAAAAATAAAAAATACTGAGAATTTTTTTTTTTTGCTTTTGCTTTCATGTATTGATAGTACAACCTAGACATTTCTATTTAGAGGTCATTGTTTCCTTCAGTTTATTCATTAAACCTTTTGACTTTCTCTTAATTTCACCATCATATACCCTGCAGAAACCCAGTACAGAAGCACAGAATAGCACTCACATGTACTTTTATGTTTTGCAGAAGTGCATTGACATCCTCATAGAGAAGGAATATCTGGAGCGGGTGGATGGAGAGAAGGACACCTACAGCTACTTGGCCTAAACATTTCTTCGCTCCTCCACGTCTTTACTGTCTGTCTGTCTCTCTCACTCTCATTTTTTTTTTTTTTTTTTTTAGTTGTCTCTCGGGTAATAAATATCATTCCTCTTGATGTTCAGCCTGTGTTGAGTTTAAAAAGCAGAAAGACTAACAGAGGGGAGTGTGTGCGCGACAGTGAATGTGTTTGTGTGAGAGACGGACTTACTGCTGCCCTGCATATGGACCGATCGCATTGGAAATGTACATACAAACAGAGACCTCGAGCTTTAATCTCGCAAAATAAAACATTGCAGGTTTTAAAAACCCAATCAGAAATAAACCCTACACATTAAGCATGTTATTGCCTATCAGCATTTAAATGAAGAAAAAAATGAACAAAGATGCATTGAAATCTTAGCAAGGAGGGGCTTCTGAGATGTTTTAAAGAAGAAAGGTAATCATTTAGGAAAAAGGTGCAATTTTAGTTGCACGTCCCAAGATCGAACGAGTTGGACAGGTTTGTAGACAGATGTGTTGTCTGCATTGTTACCTGCTACCGGAAAACCATTTGTATAGTGTGGTTCACTTTTTTAAATGTGTGTTAAATAAAAGAATTAAAAGTTTCTGTATGTATTTCTGACGCCGTGCAGTCACTATGTGAAGCAAAGACAATGTTATGATTATTCAAATATAATCATGCATGTTCAAGACATTTCTGCTAGCCACTTTTAAGGAACGTTACAAAATACAGTCTGTATCTCTGAATGGTATGTCAAGCTTCATCCTCATGAGGTCTTTTATATATTACTATTTATGAGGGTTATAATTTTTTTCTGGCAGTGTTTACGTGGTGTCAGTTTTTTTACTGCAATAAAGATATGGTGCTACACAAAATAATCAAAAGAAAAAAAATTAACTGCAGTGTAAAACACATTATGGTGTAAACTCTATAGCATCTATCTAGTTTTTAAAAAAAACAAAACATTTTTATTTGGTTAAATGGTCGAACCATATGTTGTGAACTGGTTAATTGAAATAATGTTTCACTAGAGTTAATATGTCAATATAATAAATAATGTTTTGATTGGTACGATAGACATCTTCATCCATTTTATGTTAAACAGGCCTAATCATTTCTGTCTTAATTTTTAATACATTTATTAAATCAATTTATTAAAACATTAGTTTTAAAAAAGATTTAAAGATTACTAATCTTTTAAAATAAATGTTACGGAAATATGTAAATGTGAAGAAAGTAATAATAATCTCTAATGTTTATATATTTTATTTTTTCTTCACCAGTTGAGTAAATTGGAGATTCAGTTCGACTGAATTATTGAATCAGTGAGTTGTGATTCATCAGGAGCTGCAACCGTAGCTGTACCGTAATACTGGTTCGTCTAAAAGATTCGGCTCAGAAGAATGATTCGTTGCGAATCAGCAAATTCTGTGCGAGTCTCGTTTTCTTCAAATAACGGGAAACCATGTTTTTATGAAACTTGGTAGAGTGAAAGATAAGATGTTCAGAATGTAATAAAGTCTAAGTCATGAAGAACTACTCCGATGAAGTAGGCTACAGTTATTAAAAAAAGTTTTTCGTATCTATTGCGCCAATAGCGTGAATACGTTAATACCTGTATACTCAAATTCTGTACAACAGTACGTTTTGATCCACCAAATAAGCTGTCTGAGTGTATACAACTATTTGTCAGTGGGAAAGTACGTCATTACGTCGACGTCACGGCGCATGTATATGGTTGGCTGGCTCATTACCCTGTACAGGTGTGTGAGAGAGAGGTGAGCGTGTACCTGATGGAGCCCGGAGTGGAAGCTGCGCCCGGAGGCGTGCAAATGCGCGATGAACTGTCCGAGAAATGTCAGAAGTTATTTCTGGAGTTCTTGGAAGAGTGAGTGAGTGCAATTGTTTGCAGTAGGCTACTTTCACACGAAGTACTAAATGATCGTCAATGCTACGATGTGTCTGATTAATTAGGTTCCAGGATAAAACCGGCGACGCTTTATATCTGTCTGACGCGCAAGAGCTGATCCGACCGGAGAGAAACACACTGACCGTGAGCTTCAGTAACATCGAGCACTACAACCAGCAGCTCGCCACCACCATTCAAGAGGAGTACTACAGGTGAACAACCACAGCGGCTGCTTGCTTTAAGAGGAAGACAACGTGTGTCTCAGAGTTTGCTATTTTTATAGAGTTGTCTATTTATTTTGTCAAAAACTGCTGCAATTCAAATTAGACCTGTGATTAACTACCAAACTTGAATGCATCATGAAACAAAAATAATTTAACTTGTTTTAATGAAATGATATATTATGTATGAGTGTTCGTTATAAATGTTTACTTTTAATTGCGACCCTGCAAAAAACTACTGTTGACTTTATGGAAAAAGTAATATTGACTCTCTTAAATTTCCAGTTGCAGCTAACGAACTTTAAGAAACATGCAAAATAGTAGTCATAAATGTTTAGTCAATGTATTCCATTGATAAAGCATAAAGTATAAGTTGGCGGCTTTTAATGGTAATTTTATTCATTATCATATGCAGTGGTGGAATCGTGGTAATTTGAGCATTTAACACTTATTAGAAAATTATCATTTGGTGAATGGATAAATTGTCGGTCAATGGATTGTCGGAATCTTTTTGTCATATTTTTACTGCCATCTGTAACATTTTTCCAGGGTTTATCCATATCTCTGCCGAGCAGTTCGCCACTTTGCCAGAGATCATGGCAATATTCCACCATCCAAAGAGTTTTATGTGGCTTTTTCAGACTTTCCATCTAGGCAAAAGTATGTATTTCAGCTCATCCCCTCCGCAATACTCGTATCATGCTTGTAATTATAGTTGCAAGCTTTCTTTTATGACTGACTGACCTCTGTGCATGTGTAGTGTATAAGGTCATCTGCTCTGTGCTGTGCAGGATCCGTGAGCTCAGCACCGTTCGTGTTGGCACTCTGTTACGCATCAGCGGTCAGGTGGTGCGAACCCATCCCGTGCACCCGGAGCTGGTCAGTGGCACCTTCCTCTGTCTGGACTGTCAGTCAGTCATCAAAGACGTGGAGCAGCAGTTCAAATACACACAGCCGACCATCTGCAAGAACCCAGTGTGTGCCAACCGCCGCCGCTTCATGCTTGACACCAACAAGTCCCGCTTTGTTGACTTCCAGAAAGTAAGAATTGGGAATTTTCAACAATTTCGGCTGCAAAACTCAAAAATGTCTGTCCAATACGATGGCATTTCAGTGCCATAAAAATTTTATAAAATTGAAAACTATGAGAATAAAGATGAAATATTGCGATAATGTTCTGCTTTGTTGCTTTTGATCTAAAACAGCCCATCTTTCAAATTAACATGTTTTTCCTCATTGTTTCAAGTTTATAGCGAGATATAAAAGTAAAGGAACATCACAAAGAAGGGGAAAACGCCTATAGACTAATGTATAATGAAGTCCCATTGTAATCACTGCCGCTTAAACTAAAGTGTTTTCAGCTATGTGTCAGGCTGTAATATATATATATATATATATATATATGTCATGTTGTAATAAACGTATTGTTTGTGTTTCGCTATAAAACCGGCAGATTTTGAAAGCTGAGAATTTGGAAAATCTCTGGGTGCTCCCAATCTAGGCTGACTTTATTTCCGTAATATTTCAACCTTATTCTTGTAAAAAATATATTTTTTTTTTTTACAGTTTTGGCTTTTTTGCAAATTGTAATTATAAATGATAATTTATAAATCATAAATTGTAGTGTTGCATTGAAATTTAAGGCAACTGGACATAATCTGCTAAAATGGGAACCGAAAAATAATAACTAGATGATAAAGTTTGTAGGCAAACTTTAAGTTGGCTTGGAAAAAGCCTAGCTAGAAAGTTTGAAGTAGTTTATAGGTTTTCAGTTTAAAATTACTTTACGTTTCAAACTGGTTTAAAAGTTTTGAATATAGATAGATGCCAAGGACCTCAGAATGGTTGCTAGGGTACCTAGAGTGGTTGCTAAGGTGTTGCTATGTGGTTGTTAGGATACCTGGGCCAGTTGCTAGGGTGTTGCTATGCACTTATAAGGGTACTTGGGGCGGTTGCTAGGGTACCCGAGGTGGTTTCTAAGGTACCAGGGATGGTTATTAGGGTGTTGCTACTTGGAGTGGTTTCTAGGGTAACCAGGATGGCTACTAAGGTGTTGCCATGCATTTGCTAGGGTACCTGGGGCAGTTGCTAGGATGTTGCTATGTGGTTGCATGGGTACCTTGGGCGGTTGCTAGGGTGTAGCTATGTGGTTGCTAAGGTGCCTGGGGCAGTTGCTAGGCTGTTGCTATGCAGTTACTAGGGTACTTAGGGTGGTTGCTAGGGTACCGGAGGTGGTTGCTAAGTTATAGCTATGTGGTTGCTAAGGTAACTGGGGTGGTTGTTGGGGTGTTGCTATGTGGTTGCTAGCATAATTAACATGTAACTAGCATGTTGTTAGCATGATTAGCTTGTCACTAGCATGACTATAGATTAGATTAGATTCAACTTTATTGTCATTACACATGTACAAGTACAAGTCAACGAAATGCAGTTAAGGTCTAACCAGGAGTGCAATGAGCAGCAAGCGACGTGTGCGATGATGGGGAAACTATGGGTATAAGTTACAAGTGAGTGTACTAAGAATATTGTATATAGGTTATTGACTATAGAAATTTACAGATGGACAAGTATAAACGGTTATATACAGGATGTGAAAATAAACTTACAAGAGTGTATGTACAATAAATATATATGTACATTTCTAAATGGATATACACAGTGTAGTGAAATTAATATTAAATAGCCAATAGCATGATTAGCAAGTTGGCAGCCTGATGTAGCTTAAAGGAGGTTAAATGGGTTAGAAATATGACACATAGAAGGGCAGTCTGGTTCAGTCTAATTGGCTGGCAGAGTCTTGGCACATCTGAACATTCCTTGAATGGGGAGTCTATGGGATTATTTCCAATGATCAGATAAAATAAATAAATAGTATTTTATAAAGAAATATCGTTTTAATCAGTACATCAGTAAGTTGACTTTTTCATGTTTAATTGTCTTTCCTTATTTGCACATTTATCTGTCTTTATCTAATGTTACTATGCTATACTATCTGAATATTGAGTGGTGGTTTGAGTCTTCATGTGTTTTTCATGGACTGGTGTGTTAGATGTAGTTGATCGTAAACGCTCTTGACTACTTCAGGTGCGCATCCAGGAGCTGCAGGCGGAGCTGCCGCGAGGCTCCATTCCACGCAGTGTGGAGGTGATTCTGAGGGCGGAGGCTGTGGAAACCGCACAAGCAGGAGATCGCTGTGACTTCACCGGCACTCTGATAGTTGTGCCTGATGTGTCCGCTATGGCACTCGCTGGTACTGACCTGTATCAGACAGTTTGTCCAAGTTTGCTGTGTTTTTAGGAAGCCATTTGTCGACGTGCCTATTATGAGTAAATATAGTTATTATCTGCGCTTGTCAGGCATGTTTGTATATAACTTCTCATCTTTGTAGGCACGCGGGCAGAAACCAGCAGCAGGGTGACTGGGAAGGAGGGCTTTGAGACTGATGGCATTCAGGGGCTCAAGGCTTTGGGTGTCCGAGAACTCTCCTACAGACTGGCCTTCCTGGCTAACTATGTGGCCCCAACCAACCCACGGGTGAGAGCAACATGAAAAATTCAGATTTATTTTCTTTAGGCAATACTATTTAAAACATTATTATTTTTTATTTTTTTTGCTGTTTAATCTGTATTTTTTTCTGTCAGTTTTCTGATGGTTTTCATGTTGTTGTTTTTTTTACCTCTGCTTTCTTTTAGTTTGGAGGGAAGGAGCTTCGTCAGGAGGATCAGACAGCTGAGAGTGTGAAGAACCAGATGACCGTGCAGGAATGGGAGAAAGTGTTTGAGATGAGCCAGGACAAGAATCTCTATCACAACCTCTGCACAAGTCTCTTCCCCACCATTCACGGTCAGTTCAAAATGATCAGTGATGTGCTTACAATACAAATAACTCCATCCATGAGAGAATGGGGTAAACGAACCTTGGGAGAACCAGGCTTAGTTGAGGCCAGTTCTCCTCTGGCCAGATGCCCAGCACTTAATTTCCAGTTCAGTTTTCTGCACATGTCAGATTGTGTAGAAGACTTATTGTGTGTTTGTGCGTTTGGTTCCGGTGATCTGTGCACAGAGCTCATCTGGGTGTTCTGGTCTCTGATGAAGATCATCTCTTGGTGCTGATACACCATCTGATAGGGACTGAGGAACAGAATAAGAGAGAGACAGACTAATATTAGCGTAGAATCCATTCTTTTTATGATGCAGGGAGTGCATCATGTGTTAAGGGGAGTGTTCCTGGTTCTGTCTGATCTAATTAATGCAGCCTAATAACACGCATTCAATAATCAAATCCGTTAAAGGGTTAAGTCTAATAAATTAGTGTTAAGTGTAAGCCAGAGTAACATGTTACAGTTCACGGACAGCTGCTTGTTTAATGATTTTGGCTTTGTTTTTCAGGTAATGATGAAATTAAGCGTGGGATTCTGCTGATGTTATTTGGTGGTGTTGCCAAGACAACCATGGAGGGAACGTCTTTACGTGGTGACGTCAATGTGTGTATTGTTGGAGACCCGAGTACATCCAAGAGCCAGTTCCTCAAGTAAATAAAATGCCCAAGAAACAGTTTAAATGTAAAATGCAGATGAACGAGGTGTCTGATGGCTGGATTGGGATGTATTTGTGTCCTCTCTCAGGCATGTGGAGGATTTCGCCCCCAGAGCGGTGTACACCAGCGGTAAAGCCAGCAGTGCTGCCGGTCTGACCGCTGCTGTGGTCAAAGATGAGGAGTCGCATGAATTTGTGATTGAAGCAGGAGCCCTCATGTTGGCGGATAATGTATATCATCTATTTCTATTAATGGTGGTGGTATTTAATAGCTATATTGATATACAATGACGCAGTTTCTACAAGTCCTACAAACAAGCCCAGCATACAAGGATTAATTTTTTAATCTAATTTTACATTTCAATTTAACATGTACAATTTTTGTCAGAAAAATCGCAGTTTGATTTGTTTTTCTCTTTATGGCTTTGGTATAGCAACATTCCTAAATATGATGGCCCAGCATATTTAATGTCTGTTTTACGTCTATAGGGGGTGTGTTGTATTGATGAATTTGACAAGATGGACCTTAAGGACCAGGTGGCCATTCATGAAGCCATGGAGCAGCAGACCATCTCCATCACAAAAGCTGGCGTTAAGGTCTGTCTCTCTCTCTGTCAGACATGTCTAATGTCCGAAAACATTGTCTGTTTAATCTTACCTCTATTGTAACCGGTGTGTTCAAGGCCACTCTGAACGCTCGCACCTCTATCCTGGCTGCTGCAAACCCCATAGACGGTAGATACAACCGTGCCAAGTCTCTTAAACAGAACGTAAACATGTCAGCACCTATCATGTCCAGATTTGATCTCTTCTTCATTCTGGTGGATGAATGCAATGAGGTAAGATCTTTCAGCATTTAATTTCTTATGATTTGGTCTTATATATTTCAAAAAAATGTAAAAAAATTCTTATTGAAGTTATTTAAGTGCTGGTGTGCATCTGTAAATGAGTTTTATTTTATTTTATTTTTTCTCCTACCAGGTAACCGACTACGCCATTGCCCGGCGGATTGTAGATCTTCATGCCAGAAACGTTGAGTCTGTAGAAAGAGTTTACAGTACTGAAGAAATCCAGAGATACATACTGTTCGCCCGGCAGTTTCAACCAAAGGCAAGACGTTACTCAATTGCTGTTCACTGAAATCTCCCTCCGATCTCAATGCTTGTCCTTTGTGGAGCTAGTCATTCAGAATAAAGCTCTACAAGTGTTGAAATGCTTTAAAAAAGATGATTAATAAAACCTAAGATGATAATGATCCTCAGAACCCTGCATTTGTAGATCACCTCCGAGGCTCAGGAGTTCGTGGTGGATCAGTACAAGCGTCTTCGGCAGCGGGATGGAGGTGGATCCACCAAATCAGCCTGGCGAATCACCGTGCGGCAGCTAGAGAGCATGCTGCGTCTGTCTGAGGCCATGGCCAGACTCTACTGCTCAGACGAGGTGTGTGATGTTTCATCATGCATCAGACTAAGCTTCTATGAAGTGTAAAACGTGTCCTCTCTCTTTGGAAAGGTTCAACCCAAACATGTGAAAGAGGCGTTTAGACTCCTGAATAAGTCTATTATTCGTGTGGACTCCCCTGACATTAATTTTGACCAGGAGCAGGATGATGACAATGTGAATGGTGAGATGGGCAGATTTTATAATCTTTGGTTCCTTTTTTGTGAGTCCATAAATGTAAAAAGTTTTTGTTTGGAAATGCTTCCCACTTGCAATTAAGTGTCTTAAAATGCCCCTATTATGGGTCATAGGTTCATATTGTGGTTTTGGGTGACCCAAACAACAGGTGGACATGCATGCAAGGTCAAAAACACTTCTTAATAGTATGCATTTATTTTTTACATTATTTTACGACTCTCAAACCGAACCATTTGTTTAACGATTAATTTATCCAAACCCCTTCTTTGCAATTACTCTAATCTGCGATGATTGGTCGATTTGAGTTAAAGCAGTGTTTGTGAGCTTTTAACGCTCAAAGCGGTAACTAGTGGACGCACGACAAGTGGGCGGTCAATATTCTAATGACTTTATGTTGATGGTAACATGAAAAGCCATGAGATTCGTTTTAGTAAACGACTTGTTTTAATACATCAAAGTCAACTCTTTCACACACTGTGCACTTTTTAGATTTGAAACTTTGCAGGATGTTTTTATTTACTTGTTACACACTGCATGAATGATAATTAAAAAAAAAATCCATAATAGACACTTTAATTGTCCAAATACTTTGTCCCACTCTATTCTATCACACAAGTATCACTTTACCAGCAATGGTTTCGATAAAGTCAATTGCTGTGAAATTTTGTTTGTTCCACAGATCAGAACGACTTGTTTGGTAAAGAGACAGAAGTTCAGAACGGAGGTGAAGGGAACGGCCATCCGGTGGAGGCCATGGACACTGAGGAGGTGGAAAAACAGGAGAAGTCAGCGGCAGCCAAGCCTGCTGTCAGAATGTCTTTTGCAGAGTACAAGAGGGTGTCCAACCTGCTGGTGCTGCACATGCAGAAGATGGAACAATGTGAGCCCTGGTTTCTCCATTGGTCTGTCCGAGCAATTAGTTCTTTCTGTATTTTGTTGTTTATATATATATATATATATATATATATTATAATAATTTTTTTTTTTAAACATATTATGCATATTGAGCAAAAAATGTTAAATATTTGAAATTACATTATTTATTTTAAGAAAAAATTTGAAGAAATATATATTTTTTTACAAAATCTAAACCATGTTTTACAGTGTTCTAAGTGACTGTTCAACTAACTGGTTGGCAGTTTTGTTTGTTAATTTTAGGCTACTTTTGGAATTTATTTTAAACTCAAATGATTCCAGACACCAGGATGTATAGATCTAGTTAAAAAGCTTATATTAAGCAATCAAATAAATGATTTTTAGAAAAATGAACTTTATTACAGCCATGCAAAGTACGGAGAAATGATGAAAGTTCGTAGTCCAAGTCGCTGACCTCCAAAAATGCGTAAAGAAATCCCTTCCCAAGAAAAAAGGACTCATTCATAAATAACATTATTTTAACTTTTTATTTAACCAGAAATATCAGAAAAGTCTTGTATGCTTACTTCTATGTACATGTTATAAAATAAACGCATGAACAGCATAATACGAATAAGTTATGAACTATCATCATCACACTATTATCGAGAAGAAAAAGCATGTGATGATTACTGTGCAGTAATCGCACTAGCTCTACTGACTGACTGTCTGCAGGAGATGCATCCTAACCCTGGTCAGCCATATGAAGGTGTGTCGCGTACAGCCTATCTTCCAGACTTTCCAGAGGGAAGGAAAATCCTCAAACTGCTGCAGAGAGCCTTTGATCAGAGT
>JAUMHP010000041.1:17968165-17980041 GCA_032361065.1 Enteromius trimaculatus | reverse complement strand
ATTTAAAAAGCTTATATTAATCAATCAAATAAAACTTTTTTTTTTTTTTTTTTTTTTTTGTAATTTATAAATCTTTTGATGTATTTAGTGGATGAGGAGTTGTCTCTGAAGAAAAGTGAGCTCATTAACTGGTACCTGAAGGAAATGGAGAGTGAAATTGATTCAGAAGCAGAACTCGTCGCCAAGAAGAATCTCATCGAGAAAGTGCTGTACAGACTCATCCATTTTGTTAGTTTAACTCTTTAATCCGCTTAAATGCAGCATTTATTTGAATTTGAACCAAAGAACGTAACATACCTGCAATGTTTTCTTTTTAAGGATCATATCATCATTGAGCTGACTAAAACAGGACTGAAGAAGATCAGTGAGGATGGAGATGAGCCTGTCATGGAGGAGGATCCGTTTCTTGTGGTGAATCCCAATTATATACTGGAAGACTAGTCAAGCTGCCTTTAAAAACCCTCATTATTTTTACCTACTGATGCTTCTGTAATATTAAATGATGACTAATGTAACATGCAACATGTGAGTGAATCTGAAAAAAATAAATAATTAATGTTTTGCATTTGTGTCCTTTTGTTTATTGAACACTAGATGGCGGTGGGTCCCAGTACCTATAATACTGATAAGTGCATTAAAACAGTAGAAACGGTTGAAACCCACCAAACCATCGTATAGATGTCAGATTATACAAAGCCAAGTTATTTAGTTTTAGTTATATAGTTTGTTTATAAGTTGTTTATTTAAATTAAGAGACATGTCAATAGTTTCGGGGTATTTTTACAAAAATGAAAGGGCATCTACAGTATTTACCTAATCTGTTTCTGAAACTCTCTCTCTCTCTCGATATATATATATATATATATATATATATTTATATTTGCTAAAATTGGGTTCAGCTGCTGACCCATTTTAATTGTTAACCAAAATGACCCCCCTACACTTAGAAGATGCTTTGTTTGTAGAACATTAACAAAGTAGTTGTAGTAGATTGATAGTGCTTCTGTGTTTTACTGTTGTTTTGTTGTACAGGTTCGCTGGCACAGCTGAGCAGAACGTTGTTTTATTTGCATCGCTGGCGCTGTGAGTGCGTCGTGCGTATAGTTCGCGTGAGGATGCGCGTGCTGCGATCCGCCACCTGAAACACGCTATAAAACGTCAGAGCGGGGTCGGTGTCACATCACGAGTTTATTCTTTTTTGACACGCGGGATGATTCGACTTCGTTTCCAACAACTATTTTAACCGTTATTATCGGCTGTATGTGGATTTCGGTGAGTTTCATTTCTTATATGTGCAGTATTTGGTTTCTACTTAAATATTCTCGCCGAGTCGATTTGTAAACGTGTTTTCTTTTTGTTTAATAATTGTATTGCGTATTCGTTTGTTGTTACACTTTCCACGCCTTCCTATTCTTTTCCCTTTTGCTGTTTCCACATGTTTAATACTGTTTGCCAAGAAGTAAAAAGAGCATCTTCGTGTTGAGCTATTTGGAGAAGTGAGCAATGATTCCACCTGGAGACTGTCTGTATGCTGGAAGGAAAAGGAGAAAACCTTTGCAGAAACAGCTGAGTATTGATCGGTTTATTAGCATGACTGTTGACGAACCATTCGTGCAAATTACAAAAACAAAGAGAAATTATTAATGCTAATAAATATGTAAATTACTTATATTAGTTGGGGCGATTATAGTAAATTGTTTATTATTATAAATTCATATTGTTAAGCTGTTACATTCATATCAAGTTTTTTGTATTGCCACAACTGCTTTATTGGCAGTACTAATAATATGTGCGTATAATGTTTTTATTACAGTTGGTAATAGTAGTGGTGGTGGTGGTAATAACAACAACAATAGTAATCATCATCAATAATTACTATTACTGTTTTTGTTTTTATAATTTGTATGTAATTGTTATGTTTCTGTGCCATTTAGTCCTTTGGATGCCACACAGGTTTTATGATATTAGTTTGTGGTTCTATATCTTCAGGAAACCAGAGAAAGCAGGTCAGAAATCAAATCCGTCAAAGCGTCATCGTGATCGTCTGAATGCAGAACTGGACCGGTTGGCAGGTCTGCTGCCTTTCAGTGCAGATGTCATCTCCAAACTGGACAAACTCTCCGTGCTGAGGCTCAGCGTCAGCTTCCTGCGGGTGAAGAGCTTCTTTCAAGGTAAGAAGGAATGTTTCTGGCAATTTTCCGTGCTAAAGCTGTGAATTACAACAAATCAAATAAAAAATAAATTGCCTCCCAAAAATTGTTTGAACACTTTAAATCAAACCTGATGTTTGTTAACTCACTCATCTTTGTGTTTGATTCAAGCATATCCATAAAATTTAATTTGTCTATTTGTATGTTTTGTGGTTTTGTTTTGGGATAAATTAGTAGTATGTTTCCTCGCTTTTACATTTTTATATGGACTATATATAGATTTAATTTGAAAAGTTTATGGAAAACATTTTTCCCTCTTGAATTTTTTTTTCTCCCACATGTTCCTTTTAAATTTTCAGCTCATATTCTTAGTTTGCATGTTAAATTATTTATAATACAAAGCAGCATAACTTTAAAAATAAATTAGTTCACTTTAAAAATAGGTTTTATTTCACTTTAGGGGAAAGCTGGCCTCACATGCTGGTAAATACACATGTGGTTCTTCTGCCATGTAAAATAATAGGATTTATTTCAGGAGAAGCCATATAAGGACAGGTCCATGTGTAGCTTAATGTAATGTAGAGATTGCCCCTTTGCACTCACATGCTGATTGTTGTGACAGTGTCCAAACAGATCTGTGTTGAGGTGGTGTGTGAAGAGCTGGCAGTATCTGGGTTGTGTGCTGGCAGGTGGGCATCTCTCAAATGTAACTGAACTCATAACAAAGTAATGAGAGTAATAAAAACAACCTTTAGCAACTAAATAGGAAGGAACACTGTGTGCCCGGCATCGTATGCAACATGCAGTATGGGCAAAACTTTTTTTGAGGCCGTAGATTTCCGTGCTATTCATAATTTAAAGTCAAGTCACATTTATTTATTTATTGCTTCCAGGTGTCTTTGCACAGGTTCTGGGTAGATTTTACACAACCTGCTTTAGATGGTGAAATTCATAAATGTCATTTGTAATGAAAGATGCGACCCTGAAGAAGTTGAACCTTCACGGATCTCAGTTTGTGTCAGCCTTGATCTTTCAGTTCATATAAGATTGATGCTTGTATAACGTTACAAACATCAGCATTTTAATGTATTCATCTTCTCAAGGCCTTTTTTGGTCTGATCTCATTTTCTATCACATTTCAAGCCATAAATTATTGACAAGGCAGTGAGGTATGTCTGAAATACTTGTCAGTTTTGAAGTTAAAATGTGAACTGAAATGTCATCAAAAAGGGTTTAATGGAATGGTTTACAATTTTACATGGAAAAAACGTTAAAAAAAATTCCTTTTCTACTGGTAGACTGGTACTGGTATATATTAAAAGACAGCGGGAAACCCTGTGAAAGTCTTTGTTGGCCAAACAGCATTCTTTTAGAGGCTTGTTCCATGCAATTATAATCAAATCATTTTGATTGTCGCTTGGCCAGATGAATTCCAACACTTTTCCGGGCCTCTCGGGATGTGGAGGGTGTAAACTGACCTCAAAAGCTTCTCTTTATTTCCTTTAGAGATTAAACGCATTGCTCATTTAGTGCTTGCCAATGCAAACAGCATTATTGCTCATACATGAGGTTAGAGGTTTGTTTAAATCACTAATCTTAAGTATACTTAAGTTGGAACAACCTGCACAGTTTTTGCTGCGAACATTTTAATTGTTAAAGTGAAGTCACAAAGAATCACTCCTGAAGTGAAGCGTATAATCATAGCTTAGATCCACCATGTAAGCACCATGTTGCTTAAAGTTTGCAGCAGATCTTGTTACTGGCAACGCAGCTATTAGACACTTCTGCTCTAAACCCGTTTAAAGAGCATCTTGATAAGGATTGGGTCCCGTTTACATTTTAGCAGACAACGGTACTTTACTCTGTGTGTAATAACAAAAAAAGTTAGTAACTTTTGAAATAAATAAAAAAATCTCAATTTCAACATTTTGCACAATGGGGCCTTAAAGCAAATTTTCTTCCAGAAATTCTTCTGCGTTTTTTTTTTTTTTTTTTTTTTCCTGATCAAATGAAGACCTGAATCATTTATTTTAATCAAATGAAACCTTTATTTTTTTGGCATACAGAGATTTACTGTTAAAATTAATGCATAAAATATTTCTTAAATATATATTTTCTTAAATATTTCCTAATTTCATTTCAATATTTCTTAAAGTTTTAATAATGATTGTATTTTTTTCTACAATTAAGTGGTTAATGTGTTGTAGTAATTTATTTTTATCATTTAATTTGTTTTATTTAAATATAATATGTAAAGACACACATGTGTGCTTCAGTATTTGAGCAGTAAACAAAACCACGTCTCCAGGATTAATATTTAAACCATCTTTTGCGTTTTAATACTCACATACACTAGCTCATATCACTTTTCGATTTAAGTGACAGACCTTCTTTTATTCATCCAAAAAATGAATTCCATGGCATTCTGAGTTTTCATGGAAACCATATGACCCTGGAAATTTAACCCCATTTTAGAAATTTTTCGGTTTGCCTTGTTGCCTTGTGTTGTTTTAAAAGAGTTGTGCAAGGGTGACATCTTGTCGCAGGGTCTCTCTGTCTCTGTGTAACATACTCAATCAGATGCATTCTCAGATACCAAAATTTGGTATTAATTTAATTTAATTTAACTGGATTAATTTAATGTGAATCAGTACTCTGTAGTGCCAAGGCCCTAATCCTAATACACCTGAATACACTGATGCCTAATGGGACTAATGATCATCATGATCAAGCTGTTATGCAATAATTATGATACGTATTATTTTTTTTGCTGTAGATATTTAAAAAAAAAAAAAAAAAAAAAGTAAATTAATAGGTAATGCAGAAAAAAGTAGTTCTTTTTTAATAACATTTTATTTTGAGATTTGAAACATTAATTTACATTTTCGATTTTGAATTATTCCTTTTAAGTATAAATATTATTAAAAAAATAATAATTTAACAGTGTTGGGCAAGCTACTTAGAAAAGGTGGTGAGCTAAGCTATCAGTTACTCTACATTGAATTAAGCTTAACTACACTAAAGCTACTACCCTGAGAAATGTAGCAAGCTAAGCTACAGCAACATGGTAAAAGTAGTTTACTTCATCTAAGCTATTTTTTTTAACTGAACCAATTTTAAATCAATGCTACCTTAGATTTAAAATAAAAAAATGTCATTCAAACAGATTTATTATTTATTTAACAACTGTTCCAAACCAATTTCGCAACAAAAACAAACCTAATAACAAATAATAAAAGGTGTCGAGAGTGTGTATGTATTATTATCTGAATGCATGCATATGTGTAACTCGGTGCAGCTTAAACCACAGGACAAACCACATTAGTAGAATTATAAACTACTCCAAACAGTACCAACATGGCAAAAAACAGACCGTTGTCTCAGTCAGCGTCATGAACTTCTCGAGGTACGGCCATGGCGACTCCCCCCTTGGGATTAATTCCTCTCTGTCCTCTGACATCTTTCCAAAAAGTGTTCGCCCAAGCATGTCACGCGTCCGGTGCAAAAGGTGGCGCTAACACCAAAAAGCTCATTGCCAACCGCAGTAAGAAGAAGTCACTGACATTATTGCGGCTGCATTGGCCCGTGTATGGTGGTGGCGTCATGTACTGATCTAGGATCAGTGATCCGTAGCATTTGTATTTCCGATTTGTGCTTAAGCGTCAGAAATGCTTGGGGAAATGTAACGTTAGCTTGTGTGGACGCAACCGCGATCAATAAAAGAGCTTTGCTACTGTAAAGCTATTTGATTTGGAAAAACAGCAACGCTACCAACACGCTACTGAGAAATATAGTTAAACTAGTAGTGTCACTACTTGTACTTGTACTGCCCATCACTGTAATCTAATTAAACTGAATGTACAAAATGCACGGATATTGTTGTGTTTTGTAGTTACTAAATTGTCATATTAACATTCCTGCAATCTTATGCCAGAACGTTATCTTTTTTTTTCTTACAGTGCAAGATGCATGCTAAAGGACTGTTTGATGAAGCATATTATGTTTGAATCTAAAACTTGAGCTTATTCAGACATCACTTTAAGCACTACTGTTTCCTTTAGTACGTGCTAATGTACTTAAACTGCACATCAGGGAGTAATTGAGATCCAGAGAGCGAGAGAGTGAGTGAGTTTGTGTGTGTGGGATGTTAAAGAGAAGGGGGTTATGGGTAATGAATGCTCCGCTGGCTCCTGGGGAGCGTTTGCGTGACAGCAGCCTGGCAAAGTCCCCGTCCTTGAGTAAAGCACTAAGGGGGAAGATGCAGATCAGATTTGGTGCTTCTGTTTAGACCATTCACAATCCACTTTTAGTGGTCACATGTGGCTGTTTGATAACCACTTGATTGAGTGCTTTTAACATTTTCAGTTTTTCCAGTAATAGAGCAAGCTAAGATTTTTCAAGTAATTCCACTTTAATCTTTGCGTTAAAGGGAGTTGAATAAAAAATTCAATCTTCAGTAAGTGCTTTAAGATTTGTCCTTCTCATTTAAATGTCTCATCACCTTTTTTTTCCTGTTATGTTCAATTCAAAATATTTTTTTTCTTTCTTAGTTCATGAGAGCTTTCAGTTGTTTAATTTAACTTTTTCTAACAAATATGCATGAAATGCATGAATGTTCTGTAGAGCTAAAAACTGATATTTACACAATATACTGTCTGAGCTGAAATTATTATTATCTCTTAGTCTCTTATGCTTACTGAGGCTGTATTTATTAAATTAAAATTCAAAAAAGTAATATTGTAATATATAGGCTACACTTACAGTTTAAAGTAACTTTTCAGTTTGAATATAATTTGAGATGTTAATAATTCCTAGTTCCCAGTATCATTACTCCAGTCTTCATTGTTACAAAAGATTTGTGGCTTAAGAAACTTTTTATTTTATTTTCAGTGTTGAAATTAATTGTGGTGCTTCATATTTTTGTGGAAATGTTGCTCATTTTTACAGGATTCTTTGGTGAATAGAGAATATTTATTTGTAACACTTAACGTCTTTAGTCTCACTTTTAAGTAAGTTACTGACAGTTATATAACAGAATTTGAGGCATGTCAGAGTTTAAGATCTTTGACTTTAGTATATTGGCAAAACTGAGCACGGTTTAATAAATTAAAAACGTCATTTTAATAATGTAGGAATGTAATACTGATGAATTTGTCATCAGTTGAAGACAGGGCTGACAGCAGCAGGGTTATTGTTCTTCACGAGGGAATGATGTTGGCTCTGGTGCTCTTCTACACCGAGTGTCCAGTATCATGTTAAAATTTCCCCCTAGTGAACTCGTAGCTGTGCAGAGGCTTGGCAGTTGCCAGACCCTTCTTGGCAAATTCTTCTTGCGTGCAAATCGGGAAAATTCCATCTTGCGTCTCTGTCCTGGAAACATTCCTCTGTTTGTTTTTCATCATTTAAGAATGTGCGCTAGAAGCTGATAAATGATCCAAGCATCCAGCATCATGCATGTGCGTGAGTCTCCAAACATCTGTTTTAGCATGGGACAGAGGATTTCCCCCTCCCTTGCATGAGAAATCCCTGATCTTAGTTATCCCTTGGATAAATCCGTATTTGATCTTTGTTGTGCATACACTGTAAAAAAAAAATCAGCTTTCAAAGATTATTGAAGTATGTTTTACATGAAAAAACAATTTAAGTCTGAAACATTAAAAAACGTATTAATTCACTTGCAATTTCTGAGTTACATTGTTTCTAAAAAAATCTTTTTAATTCATGTGCATGACCCGAATGCATTTTAATTCCCTTAAAATGCTGGTATTACTGTATGTAGGCTATTCTGTCACCTTGACCATTCAAACTGCTCTTTGTTGGCACCAAAATGCAAAGCGCAGCATAAAACGCTTCTAAAGAGCTGAGATATTTATTGTCGACATCAAAACCTCCAGTAAGAACATTTTATGGGCTCCATGTTTGTTGGCAACCGGAAGACGGTTCCTTTCCACCCAATGTCGTGCAAACGACTACTAAAAATGACCCAGATACATTATAAAGGAGTGTTGTGTTGCGTGACAGCTGTAATGATGTTCGCCTGACATGGTGAGACCTTGTGCAAATCCAACACAGTCAGTCCCATCTTTCCTTTAAACTGTTTTTATGCCTGTTATGCAGCTTGGAGACTGACTAACAGTCACTAAATAAATGACATTTTTTAAATTCTGTGTGTTCTTTGTGTTGTGTGTTATTTATTATAAATTCAAAGCTTTCCTGGGAAAAGTTTTCAAATCAATAATATGCAATGCTCAATAAAACAGGATTTATAATAACAGTCATGTAAAACAAGATTAATACCCTAAACACAGCCGTGTGCCAGCGGACTGATGCATGATCTCATGTGAAGACCGTTTCCAAACTCAGGTTCTCTCTCACACAGCCATTAGTTCACACAACGCACGTTGACCCCTCTTTGGCAAGGTTAACCCGAGTTCAGTTGGAAAGCTATTGTCATTAGTGCTAGTGATGTGAAATAATCTGGCATTGGAGCGCATGTTGCTGCACTGTGGTCTGTTATGTTTGCATCACGGGACCAATTTACCAGGTTTGACCGTACGAATTGAAGGATAAGTGTAATAAAAAGAAGGGTGGTCAGTCTCTTAGTCTGTGCAGTTTTCATTTGTGTTAAAAGGAAGCTCTGGCCCTTTAATAGCCTGTAGTAAAGCTGGGTTTGCATGACTTGTAATTCACCAGAGCCTGACCTCAGAGAGACGTCAGTGAAATTGATCTAATGATATGTCCATCAGAGCGCAGTAGAATAGAGATGTACAAATACGTCTATTAATACTACCTCCCTCCTCCTTCTCTTGTATCCCATATTCTACCTTCAGCACACACACATAATAGGTGAAGTATTATAAACCTGAAGTATGCATTTTATGAATAGCATGTCCATGATGTCCTCTTTTGTTCCACATGTCAAATTCCACTGATATTGTTGTTCTTGTTTATATGTTCACAAAGTGCTTACCAGTGTCAAAGTTTTTTGAATATCACAAAGGAAATTTTAAAGGTTTTCAAGGGCAGGTGTGGACTTCTTTTAACCCTCATCAGCTAACGTTTGTAGTATTTCAGAATCCTTTAACATGTTGAGTTTTTTCCCCATAAAGTTTTATGTAACAAAATTTGCTATGATGCACTACATGTTTGAATGATTTTAGACGCATCTAAACTGAATATTGTTTACAGCTTGCTTGGGTTAGTCCAATACTATACTTAAGAAATGACTTCCAAAGCAATATAGGTTTTTCAATATTGTGATAAATTATTGTGTATCTTAATTAATTTTGGAGAGCAAAGTTTGTTTTTGTCATTCAGTGACAATTACAGGGATTTGTTGTTCAGTCAAAGTCTAGTGTTGTAGGTCGGGGTAGTGGGGGTAAATCCTGTGCTTGTTCTTCATGAGATTTTTGTGTTAAAGATATTTAGGGAGGTACAAAGTACAGGGAAAAAGAGAGCGAGTCACTGCGTACAAACACACATCTGCTCGTAAATCTAACCTCAATTGTCAAGAGCAGATCTGGTTTGTATTTCCATCCCCTCATCAAAACAACTCTGTGGTGAAATGGCTGCCTGTGGACAGACATTTTGTGAAAAGTAGCTCATCCACCTGTAGATTTTGGCTCGTTTGGCAGCAGACGAAAAGTGAATGAGCTCATGTTTTTGAGCACAGGTTTGATTTAAATGTGTGTGAAGGAGAATATCTTTAGGTTTGGTCGATAGTCACTAGTATTTTCATATATATTTATGCCATTAACTCTATAGCGGATCGAGATACCTCTCTTTTCCAGAAGACCGTGCCTCTTCAGAGCTACAGCTTAAAATGATGAAGAAATTAATGTTTTTATGTTACATTAAAATTGTAAGAAAGGCTTGTAAGAAAACAAATCTGGTTTAAATCTAGATTATATGCATGATTATTTAAACATTACTGAATAAATCTGTTCAGTCTGTTTGTGGTTATCTTCTTCGCTTTGATGTTTGGGCATTGAAGTTCCCACAAAATTATAACTGAAGACAAAAAATGTAAATTATTTCATATAATTTTTTTTTTCTTGCTCATTTTAGATAAGCACAACTATGATGAGCACTTGGGCTGCCTTGTTTTTTTCTTTTTTCTTTTTTTTCTTCAGTCATTCTCAACCGGCCGTGAAATTGGGATAGTGCATCTGAAATGGACAGACTAAGAGCAGATGCTTAATGAAGGTTTATTTGCAGGGTTTGTCGATTGTAACTGTCCTGGTTCTCTTTATTTGTGAGACTTAAATGAGACTGGGATATCCTATTAAACAATAAATTAAATGCATATATTTGTCTTAATCTGTTTTAATCTCCTCCTGTCTTTTGGGCTCTTGTTCCTTACAGCGGTCCAAGAGAAAGAAAATCGCAGCAGTAAAACCTTGACCTCGGCGCACAACGAAATCCTGCCTCATGTCATAGAGAGTGATCTTCTCCTAAAGGTGACTACATTTCTGAGGGCTTATGACTGGAGTTTCCTTCATTACAGTTTATGGTGTTAAAGAAAAATGTATAGATTCTCTTGTAGTTAATTGAAATGCTTTGGCCCAATCTACTAGAGGGACAAAATCTCTTTTTGTGCACTTACAGTTTTAGTGGCATGACTATTGACACACATTTCTTGTCTTGCAGTCTCTCCCTGGATTTGCGCTGATTTTGAGCTCAGATGGTGTTATTTTCTATGCATCATCCACCATCGTTGACTACCTGGGATTTCATCAGGTAACCATCAAATAAGGATCCTATAATCAACAAATGAATAATGAAATGTTTACCTTTTTACAAATGCTCTCATTTGATGAGTTTATTTATCATATATTTATAGATGGAGAGGGTGGTATTTCACTGCACTGCTGTAGGAGTGCGTGTATTTAGCTGCTTGTGTGACAATCCAAACAAATAATGTACAAATCCAGTATGTGACTCATTTTACCTTTTTAAACAGTCCTCAAATAAAATTCCTGTCTCATCAGAGAAATCTAAACAACAATCATGTGTGGTTGAATAAGAAACACTCACGCCATCTGCGGTTGACTGGAAAACACAGAAGTATGTCGTGTTCAAGGTCCTCTTCCACCATAATGTGTAAAAATAGTTAAGTCTTTTCACTCCTCGGTTACTTTAAGACTTTCTCACAGCCTTCAAAGAGTCAGGCTTCCTCTGCAAACAAACCATCTCCTCCTAGAAGGAAATTTAGATTGGAAATTAAGATGAGACAGGGGTGTGTTAGTCATGAAAGTGTGCTGAAAGCTTGCATGTCTCCCACTGAAAAATAAAAGAAAGGTTGAATATTTTAGGAAGAGTTTGTTGTTTATGAACAGCGGGTATGGTCATGTGGACTGGTATTTCAGACTTTTGTTTTGTTTTTAAGTGTAGAGAGACATGTCTGTCCGCCCGCATGCATGCAAGCTGCCCTGGTGTCACGCAACAAACACATGGGGCTGTGAAAGCTTGTCTGTGGGTTCAGGCATATTGTGCATTTTCCATGAGATCACAGATCAAAGGAAATCAGATTCTAATTTTTTATTTACTTTCTTAAAATATATTTATTTTGCATTTAAATTAGATTTCGTAAATTAATATTTTATTTATATACTGTGTGTGTGTATATATATATATATATATATATATATAAAACAAATTAAAAAATTTTGTCAAACAAAATAAAATTAAAATAAGAAGAAAAAATAAGAAATTCTTATTAAAATA
>JAUMHP010000041.1:17941453-17959484 GCA_032361065.1 Enteromius trimaculatus | reverse complement strand
GGCAGATCAGTCTGTCAAAGCACAGCAGTGAGCAATTAGTTCAATATTTAAAGCAGAGCCGAGAGCAGCAGCACAGCTTTGTGTGCTTAATCTGACTGATGGACTCACAGCAGACCATCACATCGCGTGCTCGCACAGGATCGAGCAGGAAGATTAATGCTCTTACGTGTAGTAGAGCTAAACCGAGCAGGAGCAGCCTGCAGATCCTCAGCTCTGCTTTTTCTTGCTGTTTTAGATGCTGAAGCACTGCAGGACATCAGATACACTATGAACCATCCATTTTCTTTGCATTCATCAATGTTACTTTAGTTTTATTTAAATACGATTATAATAATCATTAGTGCTTTCAAACAATTAGCCTAATCACATACAGAATACTTTTTTTTGTTTACATAATAAATGTGTGTGAACAGAATTATTATGCATCTATAGACACACATGCAGCATATATTTAGAAAATATTTATGTGTATATATTTAACACGTATATAAGTATATGTGAAATGTATAAATGCAACCTAAATATATACGTGCGTGTGTGTATTTACACATACATAATGAATATACAGAGTACACACACACACATTATGTAAACAAACATTTTGGATGAAAATGTGAATCTTTTGACAGCACTAATATTTATTTATATTTTTATATTTGCAGTTTCTATATTTGTAATTTAAAACTCAAATTCAATTTATATCGTTTTTTTTTTTTTTTTTTTTTTTTTAAAAAATTATTTTTGTTTATTAATAATAATAATACTTTAATTAAATTGTAATTATTTTTATGTAATTTATAATAATGCTTTATCTATTAAATATTTATGTTAGTTAATACCTTAATTAGTTGAAAGTTTGGAAGTCTTATTTCCAAAAACAGAAAATGACTTAAAATAACTTTTAAAAGACGCTGGTTTAGTATCTTACATTTAAAGCACTGTGACATTATTCTACCAGTTAAGTATTTTCTCTGGACATGTTCGCCTAGTTTCAGCTCCAAATCTTTTTTATGTTTTGATTTTCAAATGTTTTTAATAAATGTATATTGTATAAAAAACTATGTTCAATAGTTGTGTGCAATTTTGTGAACAATTATGTTTCTATATATCAGCATTGTATGTTACCTATACTCTTAATATCACATCAGCCATTATAAAGCCCACGCAGATAGAAATAAACATATTCATACTAAAATAAATCATTTGTAAAAACTCAAACGTTGAGTCAAGGCACTTTTCTGACATTGACGAGGAGCAGGTACATGGGAAAATTCATTTGTATATGTGTAAGTGATGTCTGGTTTTGTCTCTGGCAGTGTGGACATGATTGGTCATCCTGATCTGCTGCCCGAGTGTGACATCAAGCAGCTGGAGCCGCTTCTGCCCCAACACGTGGTGGATGATTTGCTGGGCAAATACCTCAAAACATTTACCGTGAGTACTGAAGTCTGCAGCACAGGGTTAAAAATAAAACCTTTTATATCTTACATAGTATGCAGCCTTTCGAAACGCTGTGCACGAGCAATCAATGTCAGCTCAGCAGCTCTTTGTTTTCCGATTCTTTCCAGTCAAACATCACAGGCTGGCTGCGCAAAGCTCTGGAAACCGATAAGAAAGACTGGCAGAAGGAGACGGAGCCTGAGGCCGACCAGGACGGATACTACCAAACCACCTTACCTGCTATTGTCTTCCAGGTACTACACCTTTAGCTGGCGGCGTGCTTTAATACAGCCACTCACGTGAGCTTTGACGTGAGATCTTCCTTTACTTCCTCCTCAGATGTTTGAGCAGAATCTCCAGGTGGCCGCGCAGATCAATGAGACCTTTAAAGAGCAGGTGCTGAAAGTCTGTCTGAAGCAGATGAACTCATTCCTAGTAAGGTACTGTGATCTCAAACTGATAAAATAGTTATTATTGGTAAAGATGCACATTTTCATTGTTCGTACATGTGTATGCAGGTACAGAGAGGAGGCGATCAGTTATAAAGAGGAACATCTGAAAGATCGTCAGCTCCCACATTGCTACGTTCAGTACATGATCGCCATCATCAACAACTGTCAAACGTTTAAGTGAGTGTTATTCACGTAACATTATTGGCCATTCAGGGTCTCTGGGGATACTTAAAAAGGTGAAAGATTTAGTTTGATCAAAAATTCAAATCCTTTTATCATTTAATCACCCTCACGTCGTTGCAAACTTCTTCCTTTTTTTCTATGTGGGACACCCGAAGATAATATTTTTAAGAGTGCTGGTAACCAAAACATTTCAGGTCCCCAAAAAATACTATGGAAGTCGATGGGACCTGAAATGTTTGGTTGCTAACGTTTCATCAAAATATGCGTTTAACAGAAGAGAAAATTCACGCAGGTTTGGAATGACATTGAAAATGGAATAATTATCATTTTGAGAAGTCTAAAATTTGGAGATAGTAAAAAAACCATCCATTACTATACCATACAGCCTAATTTTTAATTATTTAATTTAATGTGTGCAGTCTTAAAACTTTGAAAAAATCCTGATGATTACTTTAAAATGATGCTTTTTCTGGGTAGCAGTGTATTATTTCTGCTATACTATTTCTTACAGTTTGTATTAACCTCAACATGCTTGTTTTCAGAGAGTCTATAAACAGCCTGAAAAGGAAGTACTCTCAGTCGACTGAACCCACTCAGAACGACGCCACTATAGACAAGCTTCTGAACGAGGTGGCCAGAGAGGGCTGCCAGTTCCTGCTGGATGAAGTCTTCCTGGATTTGGAGGTAAATGCGCTCAGGTTTTGTACGGTTAGCTGTTAAGGTTTAGTAACCAGGATAAACATGTTGGATTTTGACAGTTTTTGGTTCTCTCGACAGCGTCATCTTAATGAGCTGCTCACCCGGAAGTGGTTGACAGGGTCTCATGCTGTAGACACCATCTGTGTGACCGTGGAAGACTACTTTAATGACTTTGCCAAAATTAAAAAGCCCTATAATCAGGTTTGCAAACAAAATTTGCTATAATGTTGAATTTGCACTTTTTTTTTTATCATATCAGAGGGCTGTGTTGTACGTTTATCGATCTGTCTGTCTCTCTCTCTCTCTCTCTCTCTCTCTCTCTATATATATATATACATATACAGTGCTGTGCAAAAGTCTTAGGCCACTAGTATTTTCAGCAACAAAAAAAGGGTTTTAAGTGGGTTATTTCTATCTTTTGCGGTAGCGTGTCAGTTGGAAATATCACTTTACGTTTCCAAACATTATTTTTGTTATTAATTGTAATAATGCAGTGAGATTATTGTCTGACAACAGCCAGTGCTCCACAGATATCTGATCTGATCATCGATCAGTCTGTATGGAATGCAGAAGAACTGTGGCAACGTCTCCAAGATGAAGAAGAAAACCTACCTGGGAAGCTACAGCACTGTTCAAAGTTTTAGACACTTGTGTAAAATGCTGTATAATGAGGATGCTTTCAAAAATAATGCCATAAACAGATTTAATTAATCAATTAACTTCTATGAACTAAATCAAATGAATATTTGGTATTACAGCTTTTGGCAAAACAGCTTCTGTTCCGAGATACACTCGCCCGAGTTTCTCAGGTAGCTTTCCAGGTAGCTTTTTTTCTTCATCTTGGAGACGTTGCCACAGTTCTTCTGGATGTAGCCTGTCTCAGTTTGTTCTGTTTCTTGACGTGAGTCCATACTGACTGAACGATGATCAGATCAGATCTCTGTGTGGAGCACTGGCTGCTCTCAGACAATAATCACTGCATTATTACAATTAATGACAAAAATAATGTTTGGAAATGTAAACTGACACACTACCGCAAAAGATAGAAGTAAAAGACTTAAAGACATTTTTTTTGTTGATGGAAATGGCCTAAGACTTTTGCACAGTACTGTATATATATATATGTGTGTGTGTGTGTGTGTATTATTTTTGTTTAAGGACAACTTTAATGAAAGATTTTGATCCACTTTAAATGTTGACACACTCACACATATATTACATACTGCATTCACTTCCTTCCATTCAAAGAATGAATCTAATGCACTAACCAATATTGTTTTAATTGCTGTGTTGTGATTGGTGTTTTCTGATGTGTGTCAAACAGGAAATGACGAGTGAGGCTCATCGACGGGTCGTGGTGGAGTATCTGAAGGCCATATTGCAGAAGCGCATCTCATTTAAGAACGCCGATGAAAGGAAGGATGGAGCTGACCGGATGATGAAAGAAGCAGAGCAGTTCAAATTCCTCTTCAGGAAACTTTCTGCCGTGAGTCTCTCGACACCAAACGCTAAACGTCTAGAACATGTTGCTGTAATTCAGCAGACTTGGTCTTTATTGCTTCATGGGAACAGGTAAGATCATTTTTGAAGAGCTCTTTGTAAAGTGTGTTTGTATGCGCTCAGGGAGAGGACACGGACCGGCTGTGTGACTCCATCGCTGCCATCGCTGAGGTCTTCAAACTGACCGATCCTGCATTGCTTTACCTGGAGGTGTCCACCCTGGTGTCCAAATATCCTGACATCAGGTGAGACTTCATTACATTGAAAACATTTTGTGTGTGTGTGTGTGAGGAAAAAGGGAAGACAATGAGAAATTATATTTGAATTTTAAGGTAACACTTTAGAATAACTACGACTTTTCCCTCAATATATTCATAATTTGCTGATTATGAATAGTTAAGTTGAAGTATTTAGGGATGTAGAATGAGATTTTGTAGAATGAGGCATTAATATGTGCTTAATTACTACTAATGGCTAACTCTAGAAACATGCATGCTAATAAGCAACTAGTTAAGAGCCCCGAAAATAAAGTGTTACCAATTTTAATATTTTGTTAATAGTTATAGCAGAATGTATGCTAATTACTGCATTAGAGCATCACGTTTGGACACTCAAAACACCTTTCTCTCTGTCATTAGAGAGGAGCACATCGTGGCCCTGTTAGCTGTCCGTGGAGACGCCAGTCGAGAAATGAGACAGATGATCATAGAGACTCTGAACCAGAACAAACCATCCTCTTCCTCCGTGTCTCAGCCCGTCTTCAGAGACATCACTGTGCCATCTATCACCGTGCCATCCATCACCATGACCGCCATGACCTCGATGGCTGTTCCCAAACTGCTGAAATAATCTGACCTTTGACCCCCGAGAGCCTTTACTAAGCCACAGAACGGAGTACCGACTCCATTAATGCACTTTGGAAATACATTCTCTGCCTTCTCAATAGAAACATCTCTGTGGATGATGATGTGCTCTGGAATGGCAGCAGACTGCAGATGCTTTGATGATTTATGATGACTTGATGTACAGAAATATGTTCAGGATTTTTTCCCCTAGCCTGCCCTTTGTAAAACGGTTGCATTAAAACAATAGTTCACCCAAATGCAAAAGTTGTCATCACTCCCACCAAACCCTAGTAACCAAATGTTTTGGGAGTTATTTTTTTCATATAATGCAGCTATATTAATGAAGTCAAGCTTTAGAAAGACAACAGCATGTCTTGTAAAGCTAATATGATGGCTTTTCATGATAGCTACAAAAGCAGAACCTTTCAATTTGCATTTACTCTCGCGTCATATTTCAAAAATGCCCATAAAAATACATTAGGTTTGATGTTGAGCGTAGTCTATGTCAAACATTCAATGGTGACAATATATTTGCAGCAGAATTGGAATCTAGTGCAACTGACGATTTTTATTTTTGGGTGAACTACCCCTGTAACAAATCAAGAGGTAACGTTCAGCAGTGTTTTGTGTGCTTCATTCTCATTAATAATGTACAGTCAGTTTCTCTTTCACCACAGTGCGGCACATTTACAAGCGCTCTGCTGGTTGCCCTCACAAACGAACAACTGCAGTCCATCACGTCTGTTTTCATTTCAATAAAATCTGGGTTAACACTAAGCGATCTAAATGATTTACGATGTTGGATTAAACTACAGGTCATCTCTGTTTATACACACACATGCCCTGGATCTGCCAGCTCAGGAGGCACAGGCAGCTGGCCTGACTACTTAAATTTGTAATCTCTCTTTTTATTGGCTGAGCTGGAGATGAGGGGAGGAGCTCTGAGGGATTGTCACGGGTGAACGAGAAGACATCCACTTTAGCTTACTTCTGACTAAAGACGACTGACATGTAATTCATGGAATTTTTTTAATGCAGTTTTGTTGATGATACAAAGCAGGGTTTTAAACTTGCTGTTCTACTAGCTTGTTGCTTATTTTATTTTAAGAATTAATATATGTTAAATATTATGCAGCTGTCACGTGACCTCAATATTAGCTTAAAATACACTTTTTTTTGTATTTTTTTGAAGAATGTTGGGAATCAGACATAATATACAAGTCAATGGCTACTGTCAAATCAAAAGCAACACCACAAAATGGGTTTTTATATTTATTGCTAATATCTCGACAGAAATGATCAATTTGCCAAAAAAGCAAACGCGATCAGATTAATTTGACTTCTCAGTACAGATTAATCAACATTTACATATGAAATACAGTAAACGTAAACGCAGAGGCAGAAATCAAACCTCGTTCATACAGTACAGCTTCATAAATCTATAAAAAGTGTAACGAATACAGTTGACAGGTTACAACCTCGAGTAGTTAACTCCCTATTTACAGATTAGTAACAATTTACTGAACCAAACGAAAGCACATTTAAAAACCTGCAACACACTGTTGTGGAAAACAACTCGTCAAGTCCACCGCATGTTACTAACCATAAATGTGCTAAAAACACCTGGACAAGCAAGAAAGGCCTTGAGCCCTTCATCAAAATCTCTCGAAAATACCAAAATAAAATTTATTTTATCAATACAAACATGCCAAATCTCCTTATATATACTTATAAAAAGAAACAAAAGGGCTGCTTTGGCAAAAATTGCAATAAGGTTTCAGAAATACAACTTTGAAATTTTAAATACATACTTTAAACACAAAGAATTAAGACTTTTGAAATGATTTTCAATACACTTCCAGCTGCTTGCATGGCAATAGGCACAAATGTTCGCCCTCTGGTTCTTTGACAGTTTGCAAGAAAATTTTTAACACACAAGCAAGAAATTATGCTGCTCAAAGTTGTCCTATGTTAACGGAATTCTTGTGTCCAAATTACATTTGCATTTCCTCTAACAGTGCTTTAGGATGAATAAGTATGAAGGATTTTGTCGGACTCAAAACACTTCAAGCACAGAGTCTCCTATAAGAGCCCGCGAGGGCTGGAGCTGCTCTCTAGTGGTCAGAGCGTGTAAATGAGAGGCAGTACTGCAGATCTGGCCATTTCAGTGCATTTCAAACACCTGACTCACATTTTTCGGAGAACAACAGTTGTAGTGCATTGCGTTGAGAATGAGAACAGGGCAAACCAGCAGTGTATAATGTCTCTAAAGCATCATTACAAACTGCTATCATCAAGAGAACAAGCGTATCTTTTATAACAAAACAAACTATTCCTTTTTTCAGTACTTTTCTTGTCATTTTCTGTTGTAACATGTATAAAATCCTATAAAGATTCACCCGTGTCAGAAAAAAAAAAAAAAAAAATACTGCGGACTCAAGTTTAATTTTCTCATCAACTTTGCCAGACGCTGCAAATGAGAACATCAGCTTGTATAAAATCCTTCTGACAACAATAAACTAGTCTGAACCTAAAACAAAAATCCTCTCGCAATCCGTCCTATTTAACTATAACATTAAGATAATTTAATTTCTAAGAGAACCCATTAAGTTTAAGCAACTCGTCTCGCATTGGCTTTTTTTTTTTTTTTGCTCTCCAGACAAGGATGCTTATACAAACAGAACAGAACTCCATCTCAAGGGTCTCTGGAATCGCTGGCTCGCCGGACTTTGGTCCCCTGCTCGCGGTCAATCGGTTTTATCTAGTGCTTCTGAGGAGTTTGGGGCAACATACTTCAGCCGGAAGCCACCTGAAACATACAGAAAGGGGTATATAAATGCTAAATGTATTACGGAGCAAAAGAATAAGGCTGGAAAAAAAGTGTTTGGCGTAAGCTACTTAAATTCAAAGCTCCAAAGTTCAGAGTACATATATTCAACTCTGTCGCCCTCTTGAGGTTTTTTAACTGCCATAGCAACACATTAAATGTGCATTCATCGTGCAAAGTTCAGTGCATTAGAAAAAAAAAAACGTAGGCGTGGGGCATTTCTAACAACAACAACAACAATAAAAATGTCATTCACTTTCCACCTTCAAATCTACCGCTTTTACGACTGCCGCAAAAATCAAAGAGTTTGGTTGCAAACGTGCGCGCGCAAGCAAGCGGTCTTCCGCGCGCACCTCCACGCGAGACTCAAATGAAGAAGGAATTGAAACCGACTTGAATGTCTGTCTGTTTTACCTTCCAGAAATAATCACATTACTTCACTCGATGTGGAATAACTAACAAATATACTATATATATAGTGTTATGGTACTTTCATGTGGTTTTTAGGGGTTCACCCACCGTTATCACCACTTTCCTCTCATCCCTCAATCTTGTTTGACTGACGAAAAAGCAAAGTAGGGTTAAAAGCGATATAAGGTGAGTAAAAGGTGACATATTTGGTTTATGATATTTCTATATAACGTTACACATAGAAAACAATGCAGCCATATTTACACAAAGTTAATTGAACTAGATTTGATGAAATGGAAAAATAAAATCTGCATCTTTTCATAACTGCTAACTGCTTTTTTGTTAATCCTGGATCAGTATTACTGTCAAAAAATATTGACTTAATAATATCCCTACCCCTACACAAAATCAGTGGGAAATTATAGCTGATTAACACAGGTGTAGAAGCACCTAACCCTGATCACAAGCCCAAAACAGATTTTCTGAACAATTATCCCTCAAATCCGACTGGTTGATTTGAATGTTGATCCAGCAACATCTTGTACTTGGTGAAATCACACTCACCATATGGAGAGAGATGGATATATAGCATGTAGATTTCTTTCTTATTAGTAAATATTAGCTAATTTTTCTCTCCCTTATTTACCATTAAAAACTGAAATTAATGCATCATAAGGTTGAGCACCATTCAGAAAATACAGTAAATACAAATTTCATTTTCTGATTTAATTAAATCACGTAATCATGTTATAGAAACTTCGTATAATCATTCATTGCTACTGTTAATCAACCAAATTATTATTGTTTACAGAGTTAGATAATGATATGCCCTAGATCTCTTTAGATTAGGATTGCATTTTTAAAAGATACAATGATAAAAAATAAATAAAGCAAATAAATATAAAGTTTTTTTGTTTTTCAATAAAAACTGCCAACATTGTGTATGTATGCAAATAGTTTTTCTTCGTAATGAATTCACATTAAAAAATATTGAAATACCCAAACAGCTAATGGACATGTGTAAAAGTTTCCACATCTGTGTTTGCATACTTGTGTAGAGGGTTTCTGGCATCTTCATACCTGTCAGCCCAGCATCGATGGACGGTTGCTTGCAGTCTTGAGCGTAATGTCCACTCTTGCCGCAGTTATAGCAGGAAACATTGTTGGTCTTCTTCATGCCGTTTCCACTAGACATCATGCCAACCGTTGGAAAGACAGGTGGGTAAAAGCGACGGAAGGGGGGCATCTGAGGCAGACTGTATCCTGCCTGCGATGCCAACATGTGCTCCGAGTGAGCATGCAGGAACGCCGGAGGACCGGTGTGAGTGTAGAAAGGCAGCGGCGTGCCGTTATTCTGGTGACCCTGGGCAGGGAAGCTGTTGCATAGAGAGGGAGGGAGGTGGAAGAACGCAGGTGGCGGTCCGAACATCTGACGGGCTGGTTGGGGCGGCAGGAAGTAGCTGGGTGTCTGGTGGGCACCGTTTCCTCCACAGGTGCCACGGCAGCCGCAGGCGTTACAGCCCCCTGGCTGCTGCTGTGTACCACTGGGCTGTGGCATAACTGGCAGGCTGGAGCTGTTGATGTAGGACAAGGAATCGCTCTGAGCGGTGCTGTGTGTGACCGCGGGGGTCGGTAGGGGCCCCGGTCCCGGCGTGTGTGTGGGTACAGTCGTGGGACAAGGTCCCGGTACTTGGCTACTGCAGGAATTAGAAGGGGCGTTGGCAGTAACGGAAGCCTTGGAGTTTGTTTTGAGAGTATTGTTGGCTGTAGTGGTGTTGGCGGGCTGCAGAGGACACTGGCTGGGTGAGAGGACGCTGAACGCCCCCAGCGGTGGCTGCTGCTGTGGGTGAGCGCTGGCCGACGATGCTCCAGAGTCTTGGGCCAGCGGGATGGTGATGGTTATCTTCCCCTGCCCCGCGTCTCTCTGGGTGGTGGTGGTGGTGGTGTACTGCATGGGGAAAGGGAGGCACGCGGTCAACGCCAGCTCCACCACTGAAGAAGACTGCGGAACATTCTGGGGCTCGGCAACTAATGGATTCACCATAGCAACCGCTTTGCCGCCAACGCCTTTGGCGAGGGGAGTCTTTTCAGATGGTTCCTGGGCTGAGTTATCAGACTGACTCTCTTCATCTAAGAGACACACATTAAACCAACATGTAGATTTCATTTAATAATTCATAATGATATTAAACTACTGCAAGAATGGAGCATCAAAAGTGGAAGTCATCAAACTTCTATGGTGGTAAATAACCACAAGCAAATATAGATTCTGCATTTTCATTTGCCCCAACAGCAGAAAGAAAAAGACAACAACAAAAACCCCCATAAGCAATTAAATTTGTTATTCCGTTTTATGTAATTGAAACCAGTAATTAGCATAAAAAGTAGGAAATAAGTACGTTTATTTACTAAAAAAAAAAAAAAGTACATAAAATAGCTAAATAACAAAAGCTGTATATTAAAATAGCATTACAATTTTAAGTAGAAACAAAAATCAAGCTAATTCCGAACAAATTTATCAATATATATTTATATTTATATTTATTTTAGAGCTGTGCAAAGCAGTGGGTATTTGTATCTGTATTTGATGAAGGGGGGAAAAAGTATTTGTATTTGAGTAAAATTCAAATTAGGGCGACAACTACACAAGCATTTTTTTAACCGAACGTTAAACTTACATAACGAGCGAACATGAGAGCACCCGACTGCAGACGGTGGGTGATATGGAAAAAATATAATATCATGATTTTTTATGATTAGGGAAATCATGATTCATGATTTTTATCCCGATTCTGTTTCAAGTTGTTTTTTTAAAACTACTTCGCAAATTACAGAGGTAGTGGTGGGCTATATGGCAAAAATATCATGTTACAATTTTTTTTTCAAAAATATCAGGATTATATCATGATTCTTTGTCATTGATTTGACTATTTTGCAAGATGTCTAAGCAGAACAGACACACTTATTTGCCTTTTTTATAAAAACAAAGCCTTTCAAGTATAAAAACAAAGTATAAAATAAAGAAGGGCAGATATTTAGGCCGAAATGAGCTGAGATAAAAATCATTGTCATTTTACGAATGAAAAATATGAATAAAACAAACAGTGTTCTTATGTTTCAGTAAGAGTAGGTGTATTCAGCAGTACTGAAAGGTGAAACACTGTATACTTCTACACTACATCCATCATTTGCTCTCTCTCAGCTCGTTTTTTACATGAATTTCTTTTTTCTGTTGAACATTGTGTTAAATTCAATGAGGACCAGCTACTGTTTGGTTATTCAAAATATCTTATATTATGTTTAGCACAAGAAAGAAATTAATACAGGTTTGGGACAACATGTAAGCGAGTAAATAATGACACAATTATAATTTTTGATTGAACTATCCCTTTAATGACAGCGCAATCTTTATTTCTGTCCCTTTAAGAGCTTTGCGCATCTAACATACTGGCATGTGTTTCTCTTGATTGTTTACTTTCACTTTAGACACAAGCAGCTGTGTTTAACGCTGTGTGTTTGTGACAGTATTACCACAATCACATAAAACATAAAAACTCACATTGAGAAGATTTTTTTTCATTGATAAAAATAAAAATTAAAGTATTAAATACAATCTTGTTATTTTAATATCAATATTCTGTGCAGACTTATCTGAATTTGTCAATCTGCTAAATGTCCCCTTGTGTGTTCCAGAAAAGAATGAGTAAATTACAGAATTCTTTAAATTAAATAATTATATTATGAATAACACACCTTGGTCCTCCAGGCTCTTCTGGTGAACAGGACTGGATGGCACAGAGTTTGAGCTCTCTGATGATGAGTCCCCATACCGGTCCCTTCCAGCGTCTACAAACCAAAGGACAGAAGAAAACACAGTTTTAGTTCTCTGTAAGGGAGCAGTACATGTACCATGTATTTGGAAAAAAAAACACAGATCAATCATTTTTGCTTTGTTGTTCTTTAACCATGGCACAAAGACCTTTGCAAGCTGCCTGGTTGATCATCATTGAGGCAGAAGGTTTCTGGACTCCATTTGAAGTCTTGACACTGGTAACTCGTTTGCCTCGATCCCTGAAAACAACAGCAGTCATGACCATGAGCCCTAGCTAATGCATAAGTGAAAATACATTGCATTTCAAAATATTGTCTCAATTCAGACACAAAGACCAGGGGCTCGTTCTTCGCAGAGCAAGAGCTTTTATTAGAGGGTTGAGAATAAGTACTATGGCAGGGTTTAGTGCCACATTAGAAGTCATGGGAAAACAGGCTATAGACTAATTAATAGTCTCACTGTAATCGGATGAAAAAATGATTGATTTACATTGCCGCTTAAACTAAAGCCATTTCAGCTATTGTTTGTATTTTGCTATAAAACTGACAGATTTTACAAGCAGACGATATCTACAAGAGGTGCTCTTTATTCTTTAAATATTACGACTTTAATCTCGTAGTTTCAGATTCTTTTTAGATCTATAATATAAACATATAAATAAAATGAATTGTGTGAATCATTGTATTTTATACACTTATACACAGTTATTCAGTCCGTGTCAGTCATGCTCTTTAACCAATCAGGTGTGAGCTCTCCATTTCAACCAATCATAACCCGTCAGGAGCGCAGCCTAAATCCTGTTGACATGAAATATACCTGCTCCCGAGCAGGTTCAAGCTCACAGACCTGTTGCTATGACAGCAAGTCCCAGATGAGCGTCGAAGAACGAAACAAATCCACAACAATCAAATCCAGCTAACGGAGTTAGCGAGGTACAAAGAACGAGCCCCAGGTCCACATTTCAATCTGCACCCATGTAGATGGGCACTAAATACAGTAGTGGGTGTTTGTGTACCTTTTTACAGCTGTTCTTCCTTTGTTCTTCTGTCCAGCTGTGAAGAGTCTTCTGTCATTTGTGCAGCTCTGTAAGGAGACAGAATGTGAAAATGTCTAACATGCCTCAAAACAGTGACCAACTCTGTCTGTTTCAAATTTTTGCAAAACAGTTAACAGCTTTTTATTCATTTTTACTTCATTAACTGCATGTACATATCACTAAGCCGCAGCCTGTCTTCCTTAAAAATAAAAATGGTTACTAAACATTTTTAATCCAATTCTGTATAAAAACCTCAGAATGTTTGACATTCCACACCAACAGTGACATAAGATGTTAAAAATTCAAATGGCCAATTCCATTCTAATTCATAACTTACCAACTTGTGTTAATAAATGGCTAAATTTTGGTATGCCGTATTTAATAATGCCTTTATAGATGGTATGCATTAAAAATTGCAGACTGCCTACACAGTATTCATAATGCAGAAGCACTAGCAGTCATTTGCCATTCCAAGAATACCAAAGAGTGAGAAACTATTTCACGGCCTCACCTGCTCCAATTCAGTTTCTTTCTTCCAAACTCTTTCTCCATTCTGCTCACAGTTTCCTCTCCTCTGGCATTCAGAGCGTCGATTACTACAGCGAGAAGAAAACAGATTATGTGACAGGAGAAGGCCATAAACATGGTTTACTCCGCTGATCCTTACAGGACAGACCTGATATTAATCAAGTACAGCGGCCTCAAGTATTTCGACACTTAAGCCACACTTAATACATGAAAGCATTAGATAATAAAATATCAAATCAAATCACATCAGTACTCTTTTACAAACACAACATAAAACAAACACAAAAAGGTTTTCAATTATTAAACAAAATATACAACGGTGTCTTTATGTATTAGAAAGCAAGATATGCTCATCAAAGCTGCATTTATTTGATCAAAACGTAAAGCAGTATAATTATGAAAAATTATTACAATTTAAAATAACTGTTTCTATTTGAATATATTTGAAAATGTTATTTCATTTTTGTGATGCTAAGCATTTTCAGCAGCATAACTCTTCAGAAATCATACTAACACGCTAGTTTGTTGCTGAAGAAACATCTTAAACTTCTCAAACCTGATATTTCTGTACGGAGTGTGATGTATTTGTAATGATTATTTTAGTTCAAATGAACCACATTTATTTGAAACGGTAATCTTTTGTAACATTACAGGTGTCTTTACGGTCACCTTTGATCAATTAAATGCATCCTTGCTGAATAAAAATACTAATTTGC
Organism: Enteromius trimaculatus; assembly: GCA_032361065.1. NCBI lineage: Eukaryota > Metazoa > Chordata > Actinopteri > Cypriniformes > Cyprinidae > Enteromius > Enteromius trimaculatus. Next base: position 17,945,015 of record JAUMHP010000041.1, on the reverse strand, counting down.
TCAGTGAAGGTCTACCTCAGTCCCGCAGCTCTGACGCTGTAAGCCTCCACATCTGTAAAATAGAAAAGTCACTGATGAGACTGTAGCTTCAGACCAGCTTTAGCACTTGTATGTGTGTTGGCAAGTGTTTCTAGGGCAGATTTGACAGGTCTGCATCCTTCTCACCCTCCTCCAGGCTGGAAGCCTCGGAGCAGTCCTCAGACAAGCTGCGTTCAGGCTGATGGATTCTGGCTACGGGCGCACTGGTACCTGCAGAGACGAGCAGATGGGCAAGTGTTACACAGTGAAATCATGCTTAGTCTATTAATATACTGATATTCGGTCATTTTAACATTAGTCATCTGATAGCACAGTCAGAAGTATTCTCACAGTGGCTGCATGGCAGTACAGACGCATCAGACAGGAAGAACCTGGAAACATCACATCTCTGAAGGACATCCTGCGATAAAGACAGGAACTTCTCCCTGCAAAGTAAAAAAAAAAAAAAAAAGTTAAAAAGGTATAGAAACAGTCACCGGTGTTTTATTTTCACAATCTGTGACCACATCTAAGCTGCGCTACAGGAAGCAGAATCCCCTCCGGTCCTGACATCAGTGTTAGTGACCTAAATACTGCCATGTGTTGTGGGACTTGAAAAGGACACTTTGTTTTATGCGACAACAAAAAAAACGAATTGAACACTGAATCCCTTTGACAATGTAGTGACGGACTTGATCCAGATCTTTCAATCTCTGAAGATTTAAAAACCATCTGCCTGACGCTATATATTTGAACATCTGTAGTCAGGAAACAGTTCTGAGTAGCTTTAGGTTAACGGTTATAATCCTCTCTATGTCCACCGCATACTCTCAGTCTGAAACTAATACAACTAATGCACTAGTATTTATCGTTTTCAAATATGCAAGTTATGCATGGCTCAATGTTGTTTTTGGTTCAGCACCGAGACTTTCAGCCTTTAGCACATCTGCATTTATCCCATGACAGAGCTGCAAGAAAAGACCAATGGGATTATAAATGACAGCAAATAGTGCAAACACCCACGCAAGCCAAAAACCCCCAAAAAACTAAAGAGAGAACATAAGCAACCTTAAGCTGAAGAAAATTAATGTGAATGTAAGGAGTGGATTTTTAGGAGTAACAAAATTATTATTGATTACAATAAGTAATGTTTCTCAACACTAGTTAAGAGCGATGTACCTGAGGTTTCTCTCCAGTTCTCTGGATTCACATTGATCTCCACGACTGAGTAACCTGACGATGCCCTTGTCAAAGCCATCAGGGCTCTGATCCTTAGGAAGCTAGAGAGACAGAAGGATTGTTTTACCTCACTTTGCAATGTAAATTCAATACAGCTTAATTACAGCAATCGTGTTAAAGCATATAATGATATTTTCTAGGGAATTGGGCGTTTTTCATTTTATAACAACAGTATGGACAGGACCCTTTTCTATTTTAACATGACGTTGTCTCTGTGTATAAGGTAAGGTTAAAAAATAAATGATCGATTCTGTCAGCGTGGAAGAACTTCACTGGTCTGCAAAACCTAAAGTCCTAAAACGTTTGGTCAGAATTTAATTACAGATCTTGAGCCAAAAACTCATCAGTAAACATCAATGATTTGTACATATGGGTACAGACATTCTAGACACTTCCAAAACTGTTGCTACAGAGATGGACATGAAATGTTTAAATACATGAATTATGTTTCCATCTTTGTTTTGGAACGGTTTTGGAAATGCCTTCTGTGCTAAAGATGGGGGTGTCCAGATACTTTGTCCGTATAGTGCGTGTACAAGTAATTGGTGTTTGGTGATGAGTTTTTAACTCGAGGTACGCGCAAAATACGCAGATGGTCCAACTAACTATATCAAGCTAAATGTACAGTGCACAACCAAAAAAACTGATTCTCAAAATGCAACCACCCGACTTAAACCTTCTATATCCAGTGTAATAACCAGTTTGTAATGGAAAAACTCTTTGATTGGAATGTCATCTTCAAATACTAACCCTAACTATTTACAAAATGATAACAGGAAGGCACTCACTAAAATAAACACGCAGGGATCATGTTACAGAAACTTACTGAATACTGAAACGTTTCTTTGCATACTACATACTGTTTTATACTCTGCTTTTAAAAGATACAGTAAGCTGTAAACCTTTCGTATATGTAGAGAATATAAATATGTAGAAATTGAAAAACACTAATTGAATTAAAGCTAAAATAATGTATGCATTTTTTGCCAAAATAAAAAAATAAATAAATGGTGCCTTGAAAAATAGTAATAATTGACATGCAACAAGTTCTTGTACTACACACATTACTAAAAAAACTGAAATATTAAAAATGAAACAAAGAACATAGAATAAAACTTCTATAGCTTATAGAAGCAGATTAATAAATATTAAATGTTATTTTAATAACACTGAAGTTCATACAGTCCAGTATGCAGGTATTCCACTACGAACACAGCCGGAGAGGAGAAAATAGAAATAAACAGATGGATAATGTCCCTTGCTGGTCTGGCCAGGTGGCATCTTGCCCAACTGGTGGGCACACTGGCATGTGCTCCAGTCCCTTGTGACTAAACAAACACAAATACCACACCAAAGAGCTGATTCTTCGCTCACCTTTAATAGAAAATCCTCCAACTCACGATGACTTTTGGTGACGGCAGTAGATGAAGAGTCTGACCATTTCACCTGCAAAAGAGGAGAAACTCAGTGAGACCAGTATTGCTCTCATCGGCCTAAGCAAAACCGATCTTTTACTTGGATTCCCCAGAGCTCATCATATTTCACTCAGACTTGAATAATTGTGCTCGTCCCTTTGCCACAGATGCCTTAACATAGATTTCTTCACACATCCTTGGTCAAATATTCCTACAGTTTGGGCTCCAGAAATGACATTAGAGCTATAGAAAAACATAAATCTCCCATTGAAATCTAGGCATACCTAAAATATTTAAACCAGCCCAAATAAACACAATGACATCAGAAGGGGGCGTACGCCCAAAAATCAATTTTTTGCCTAACTGGGTCATTGCACTATTTTTTTTTTAAACACTTGAGCATTTCACTTTAACTAATGCTAATGTTTTGCAGAAAAGAAAGTCTCAGTGTTAAACTGAAAAGAATGCATGGATATATGTTTTTTAACCAGTACAGACTAAAGTCTATTGTTTTACTATAATTCAGTAAGGACAGATTAAGTGATTGATTAAGTGACAGACTGATATAATATTACATTCATTAAAGAAGCTGCACAGCTGTTTTCAAAACTGATAATAATAAGAAGAAGAAGAAAGAAGAAGAAGAAGAAGAAGAAGAGCTGTTTTCAAAACTGATAATAATAATAATAATAAGAAAGAAGAAGAAGAAGAAGAAGGAAGAAGAAGAAGAAGAAGAAGAAGAGCTGTTTTCAAAACTGATAATAATAATAATAATAATAATAAGAAAGAAGAAGAAGAAGAAGAAAGAAGAAGGAAGAAGAAGAAGAAGAAGAAGAAAGAAGAAGAAGAAGAAGAAGAGCTGTTTTCAAAACTGATAATAATAATAATAA
>JAUMHP010000041.1:17915752-17938971 GCA_032361065.1 Enteromius trimaculatus | reverse complement strand
ATGTTAATGGTGTTGAGATCCTGCAGCAAAGCGATGATATCTCAGATCATTATCTAGTCTTGTGTAAACTCCTTATATTAAACCTGTAAATTCAGCACCTTGCTACAAGTATGGTAGAACCATCACCTCCACTACAAAAGACTGCTGTGTAAGTAATCTTCCTGATTTATCTCAATTCCTTAGTACATATAATAACGTAGAAAAATTATGCTGCAACAGAAACCATACACTCTCTATTTTCTAGCACTTTAGATACAGTTGCTCCATTGCGCTTAAGAAAGGTAAAAGAAAACGGTTTGACTCACACACCCTAAAGAGAGCAGCCCGGAAAATGGAGCGTAGCTGGAGGAAAACAAAGCTAGAAGTGTTTTGTTTAGCTTGGTGGGGAAAATAGGCTAACTTACAGAAAAGCATTAAAAAGGGCTAGATCTGATTACTTTTCATCTCTATTAGAGGAAAACAAACATAACTTTCAGAATCTATTCAATACAGTGACTAAATTAACGAAAAATAAAAGCATCAACAGGTACTGACTTTCCACAAGACCACAACAGTAATGACTAGCAATATGCAATGTTTTACTTCCAAGATTAATTCTATTAGAGATAACGCAGTAACTGTGCAGCTGTCAGCTACAGTATCGCATCAGATAGTGTACTGTAGATCCCCTGAGGAAAAATTCCACTTTCTCTACCATAGGAGAGGAAGAATTGTAGGGCTGCAGCTATCGACATTTTTTGGTAAAAAATTTGAAAATTAAAATTTCGAGTAGTTGGATAAACATTTTTGCTTAATTAAAGAGCAATATTAAATATGCTAGAGAAAACAAGACATGTCTCTTAAAATTAACATCTAATTGGTTTCTTAAAAAAAAAAAATTATTTATTGATGATATGTATTCACTGTTTTATATTAATATTAGGTAAAATATTATTATCATACAGTAAGTTCATGGCTGTGCATTTATAAACCCTTTTCGCTGCTATCACACTAAAATGACCACACCTGTTGTATTGAGCACATTAGACTTAGGGACATGATTACAACTATTTATTCAACGTCAATATTCAAACTATAGTATCAAGTATTCATCCAAGCCATGGTATTGAAAAAGTATTACATATGTTAAATCAGAAAAGCCATGCACAACTGTTTTGACAGTAAACTCATTCCTTTGATAAGTAGCCGTGGTATAAGCTGATCACCGCCGCGGGTGAGAGCGTCAAAATTCGCTCTTGTTGCCCTGCCAAGCGGTCAGCTAAGCCTGGTTTTTTTCCCCATTCTCTCATGGATGGAGTTTTCTTCAAGTTTCCTTGCCGCTGTCGCCTCTGGCTTGCTTAGTTGGGGACACCTGATTTCTAGTGATTATCAATGTTTTGATTACAGAGACCGTCTCTGCATTTAATAAATAAATTGTTTAATCTCGTCATTATACATTACCATCACTCAATTTCTTATTAAATAGTTTTACGCCACAATTTTGAAATACAATGGGTTGTGAATGCAATTGTGTTGAGAGAATAGGCCATTTATTCAAACTACAAATGCCAAAATGACTCATTTGTCACTTATCGCAGACATCAGACGATTGCAATACACCCCAAACAATACAAGCTACTTACACAACACTGTGAGATAATCATCTTGCTTTCCTCAATTTCATATTTTGCTTGATACTATATTGCAGTCTGCAGGATATTCACCATGCCACGACCCAGCTTGTGTGACAAAACTGTATTCCGGGGTAATTTTCAACCCTGAAAATTACACTATACATTAGGCAAAGGAAAAGAAAAGCACTTCTCTTCAGTCAGAGGCCTCTCTCTCTTTCTCCCCGACTGTTTTGGCACTGGTCCATACTCTCACTGTGAGCTGAGCCAAAGCCTCTTTGGTGAGGCTGTCAACTCTGTTTCAACAACCGGATGTTTACAGCACAGGCTTTGCATGTTTCCTTGCTTGTCCCGAAGGGACAGAAATCTCATGTACACAGCGGAGAGTGTAGCTCGGCCTTCAGGACACGTCTGGAACCACAGAGGCTGAGTGCGTGTTCATTTTAATGCCTTTTTAACACCATGAATAATGCAAAGCGTGCATGCAAATCTGAAACAACAGCTGCTACCAAGACATTAACTGTGAACTGATTCACACCGTGCCTACACTACATTAATGTCCTTTTTAACCAGCAACATGGGCACATATACAATAAATAGTTTTAAAGTCAAATTTTACTTGCATAGTTTTGAATGGAACACAATATTCAACAAGGGGTCTCTTAAGTAGCGACCCATACTTCATGTAGCTGTATCATATTATTATAGAGCTATATATAAATATGTATTATACATATAGATATCAATACAGCATTTACAATACAAAAATTACTGTAATGCTATGTTTAGCAATATGGGGAAAATGTATGAATATCTTCAAATATTACTTTAATTGGCAGCTGTACAAATTAACTAATTAGCCTTAAATTTACATTCATTTAAATGCAGTCATTTGAATTCTGTGAAAATCGGTAAACTGATTCTGCGCAGACCTGTCCGGATTTTGGCATGCGTCAACATTTCTTATCTTACTTTTTATGGAAACTTCCTCTTATCGCTCCGACATGGGAACATATCATTCTGAATCATTTCCCACAATCCTGGAGCTCGCTAAGCTTCTATTCGATTACATTTCAGCTTTGAAACTGTGTCTCAGACGGGTTTTTGAACTTACCTCAAAACTGTACTGCCTGCCGTCTCCTCCCATGGAAACCTCTTTCAGGATGATCTTCTCAATGTGCACCACTACAACATCAAAAGACATCATCATTACTGTGCTGCAACTCTCACTTTTTTTTTTTCTGTGTGCTGAAAGGGATTTCAGCATGCAGAGGTGAGATACCTTCCCTCTGCGATGTGCCGGTGAGATGTGGAGTGGCGTTGCTGCAAAGAGTCCAGTCTACGGCATTTTCCCGGTGTGGACAGAGGAACCCCGGCCTGGAAAACTGGCTCTGAAAGAAAAAGCGGGCATTAAGAAGGTGATTAAAAATCAATTTTCAACATCAGACTCTCTTATGGGGAAAATAGACACATCTGAGGTTATTTAATTACTGTGGGAGGGGTTTTCTATCCACGCTAAAAGCAGCTGCCATGCTAAGCAACAAAACAACTGCCAGTTACAGCGTATTTGATGTTTTTACAATTATCAGAAGCAACCAACAAAAATGTCTTGTCTAAAGTAACAAAACTCGGGCTAAAAGGTGTTTATTGCTTCACCAAAAACATGAACAAAACAACTGATCTAGAAACCCCACATTCAACTAGTGGATGGGTTTCCAAATGAGAGGCATAAATCAGAGCACTGCATGTGAGGTGTGACACTTCCGATCAAACCAAATCAAAGCTATTCAGATTCAGTCATTCAAAATGTGTCAATTAACGTGATTCAACCAATTGATCCCCCGTTTTCTCTTGTTTTAAAGCAAGTGAGCATAATGCCTCGACCACGACTCATCACCATCATTTTAAACCATTAACATCACTCTCAACTTGACATCAGCAACAAACAACAGACATTCATAAACAGACAGAGAATGTCATGTTGGAGACCTGATTCGGTCTAATGAGTGTGGACATCCCATGCGACGAAAAGTCCCACACATGGCCTCATTTACAAAATGCAAAGCTCACAATAAAGTCATTCACGTGGAGATCAAAAGAAATGAGGGAGTATAGAACTGGGCACATAACATGACCCTCAAACCTACAAGACACAAGAATGTAGCAAACCAAACCATCATGTGATTAAAGTGTTTGGATATTTGAGATCTATAACTTACATTAGAAAGCCAAGCATGCAATTATAAAACACAATGTCACAATGTTTTGTTCTGTTTATCTGTGTTTCTGAATTAAATTAACGTTGGTGAATTTGTTTGACCACAGCATTTGCCAGGATTTTCTCTGTCAGGCTCTGGCTTAAAGGTGACACTTCAAACGACTTAGCATATCGACAGCTGTCAATCAGACATGAGCACATGCATCCTGCAATTGTACACCTCTGGCTGTCCCTTGTCAAAAAATAAAGAGTTAAAAGAAATAATTCTGTCATCAATTACTTACCCTCAATGAGTTCCAAACCTCACCCCGAACACAAAGGAAGATATTTTGGGAAAAAAAATAGCTGCCATGTGATTCCTTTAACTGTCCAATAGCGTGACATTTTTTCAGCACATTAGATTTTTTTCTTAACAATAATATCCAATGGGACCCTAGTAAAAACTAAATAGGATTTCAGTTCAGTAATTCCACTCAGGGATGCAGCACACATTGATTTTTGACTATTCACGTTTATTTATAACTTTGTGTCAGTTTAAGTGGTTGTACCATGGAACATTGATTGCATCACATGCTACACCATGGTATTTTGATCATCTGATACCATCATTGTACCATGATACTGCTGTCACAGGACTTTTCTTTAAAGGTGGTATTCCCAGGAATACCGTTGTATTGCGTTGTTCGAGTGGTAATGGGAATGAGGGAATGATGACATCAGAACCCGGAAGAGTAATTGGCCACAGGTTCCTGTGGTAAACTAAATTTGTCGATACTTTTATGATTTGTTCTACAATGTTAATTACACATATCCATAACTAAAATTTTGAAGTGGTTATGTTTTGTTTTTTTGAAAACATGTTTGTAAAGCTCAAACATTCTTAACTAGATAAAAATGTCTGGGTTGCGAGTGCGCGTCTACACAGCTTACATAGTAGAACAAAACATAAACTTATCAGCAAATTATTTTTACCACAGGCTTTTTTTCACTCATAAATTAACAAAAATTAACAAAATTATGAAGGAACCCGCGGTAAATTACTCTTCCGGGTTCTGTTATGTTATGTTATGACTTTAGCCAATGCATGAAAAAGTTCCATAGTAGAACAACAATATTCCCTGGAGTGCCATGTGAATATCATGGTTTTACCATCTGACACAATCACTGTACCATGGTCCTGTGCCAGGACTTTTTTTTAAGAGCGGTATTCTCAAGAATTTGAAGGTACTACCATATGATATTCAGAAAACCATTGTATTGATATGCCACTCTAAATATTTCAAACAATAAGGTGGAATTAGCACATCTAAGCAACCCAAGGTAATATCATGGTGGTATTGGTCATTCTTATTAGTGTCTTTAAATTTATGAAAAGGCACCAAGGAACTACCATATTTTTGGAAAAGTACAATAATAGAACCATAATATTCATAAAAATACCATGGTTTACCATCTGATATCGCCATTCTACCATGGTACTGTCACAGGACATTTCTGTAAGGTGGTACTCCCAGGAATACCATGGTAAAGCCATATGCATAGAGCAACATGACATGATATTAGCTGGTGCATATCTGAAGAAACATGGCAATACCATGGTTCTTTTGGTCATTTTGTATAAGCTGCTTTGGCCAATACATGAAAATGTACTTTGGAACTACCTTGGTTTTGGAAATGTTTTTTTCCCTGGAGTACCATGTAAATACCATGGTTTACTATCTGATACTGTCATTTGAACACGGTACTGCCACAGGGCTTTTCTGTAAGGGTGGTACTCCCAGTGATAACATGGTATTGCCATGTTAATTTGGTGTTTTAGGGTAACGTTACGTTTCCAAATTGAAAATGAAATTTTTGTTTTGTTAATTTAATGTCAGTGATTTTGAGGTAAATGTAACACACCCATCTTTGGAGTCTGTCCAACTGCACGCGCAGCTCTTCCCGCTGATAGAAACTGAACGCCGGGTGTAACGATCCCATGGTGAAGAGCAGCCGCAGTTGATCCACGGTCTCTGGCTCCGGCAGAGCGCCGCACATCCCGGCGTCCATTCGACTCAACGTCCTGAAGAGAATCCCGGCGCATTCTCTGCTCTTGGATCCGAGCAAAGACAAATAAACAAGCAGTTTGGATAGCACAACTGGGTCGCTTACGTCCACCAACCCCTCCAGATTAGCGGGGCAGTTGGCCCGGATCTCATAATCCCGCAGGACGGTGAAATCTCTCCGGGCCAGATCCTCCAGACAGGCGCCGAGGAAGCGTAGCTCCAGCGGCTGACACATGTGCAGCAGCCCGCAAAGCAGCTCCACGCGTCCGGATGGGTTCAGCTGTAAGCCGAACCACTCGAATACCGCCTCCTTGTCGAGCTGAGCCGCTCCGGTGCCGCTCTCCCGCTCGGATCCGTTAACGGAATTCAAGTCGCATCGGTGATTTTCGCCTCCCGCCGCTCGCAGCTTCATCTTCATCATTATCAGCTCTCAAACACAAACATCAGAGATGTAAGTCCATGGATGGTACTTTCCGGACAATATTTCGGCATCAAAACGCGATGAAATTTCCGATTTGAGGCGGAATTTCGTTAAAAAATTTGCTGTCCGTAGTCTGACGGTGTGGCTGTGGTCAGTTTGCCAGATTACTCGCTTGCCGTGCCTCCAGAATATCATGTCAATCATCCGTGGCTCCACCCACTCGTCATACGAGTAGCAGGGTCCTAAACTCCCCACCTCCATAAATATATTATGAACTGACAAAATATAACAAACAGATAAATACATTAACTATGAATTTAGTAAAACACGATAAAATAATTGCATAAATACCAAATTCATATGGTACTATAATAGGTACTATAATCATACACTCAAGTGGCCTTGAACGTTACATGTCTGTTCTAAAAAATATGATACAACACATGATATATTTCATTTAATCACATTTATGAATGACAAAAAATAAAAGTAAATAAAAAATAGTTCTTCCGCCAAATTATATAGTTCCATATTGGCGTACGCTCATCAATACATCATTACCTTACATCATCACCGACTCACGTCACGTTTAAGAGTTTTGTTTAACACTTGACGTAAAATGCTTAGCATATAACAAATAATTACAGATAACTTCCTAACAAGCTGGTAAATAATAGGCCTGCAATGAAGGGTGTGAGTTAGTTTTTGACGAATATAACAACCATCGTAGTCCTTTATATACAGTGGCTTCAAATTACTGTATTTGCGCTTCTTCAAATTATGTAAACCACAAGCTCATAAATCCAATACCCCGAAGGAACACATGGTGAGTAAGTGTTGGCCTACTAATAATGATGCCATGTCAAGTTTAATTCAGTCTCGTTTATATTATGTAAAGCGGGTTGTTGTTGTTGTTTTTTTATTTTTTTTTTTTTTTTTTTTTTTTTTTTTGGAGGGGGGCTGGTGCACTTTTAAGTTAATTTAAGAAAAATAACAATGTAAGTAAAAAGGGTTACACATTTTTTTGAATCTGTGAAATGACTGCAGTACCAACACGAACCACTAGAGGTTCCCCAGATACGAATTTAAAAACACAAGTATGCAAGAGGGTCAGTGTAAAGCCCATTATATCCAGCAGATGGCGACATTGTATAGCCGTGACATGACGTGTTTTTCAACAAGTTACCAAGAGCATGTAGAGTTAGCGTTCAGCAAATATCATAACCATACTGCCCGATAGCACCGTTTCCTTTCATATATTACAACAAGCTGAAACATTCCCCATTCTTGAGACGCATGCTGCATTTATTCCCATTGCTTCTCCACCCCAGATCCTCCATACAACAAAAGCATTGTATTTCAGCGTCATTACATCATATTAAAAACACTACACATCATTAAACTAAACTAACATGCTTCAGTTCACTTGTTTATGTCTCCTCTATTTTTGTCTAATGTCATTCCTCTGGTACCTAGAGGGGCCCACCTTTGATCCAAAATAGCTGTGCTAATATATAAATGTGTTTGAACAGCGGATATGTGTTAAAGTCTGTGGTGTATAAATATATACAGAGGGACGTTTAGCAAAGCAACTCACAGGTTATTCCTTCCTCAGGTACTAATGTGGTTGCATGTGTTACTTTCTTTCTAAACATCTTTTTATTTATAAACAGGCCAATGGAGAATGAAGGTGGTCCCCGAGGAGTTATTTCACAGTATTAGGATTCAGTAAAAGGCACCAACATCTGTGTTTAAGTATCTGGCCTAAACGGATGGAAACAAACTCTGTGTTACTGGAAGAATAAAGGCACAGTCTTCACTGTAACGCAAAAGACATTGCACAGACAAGATGTTAATGTAATGTCAATGGACTCTTCTAAATAACTCAATGCATGACAGCAGAGAAAATAAAGACGTTTTAGACTGCGCTATTTGTGGAATGGGCCTTGGGATTGAAGGCTCGGAGCCATTTGGCTTGACTTTCTTTGAAGATGGTTTTGTGGAGGGTTAAACCCGTACTCCTCCCTCTCTCTGGTGCCTGTCGCTCTTTCATTCTGCCCGGGAAAGGCTGTACGTCACTGTGGGTGCACATATAAAATAGTCTTTGGCTGTATCTTGCCATCTGCACACTGCTTCTGTAGCACTGGACTGTAATTCATGTCAGTGATGCAAGCATTTTTAGCTCTTGTCCTGTAACGTGTTGGTGGCGACGTGTTGGTGTTTAAACTTGTGGATATCCTGGATTCACATTTCTGGTAAGAGTTGGTGATGTTAGTGTCTTTTTCCTTTACTTCACTTGTTTATAAGAAGAACTGATGTTTTCTCAGTGTAACTTTTCTAAGGGCCATGGTGTTATGTTAAGGGCCGTACGCAATCATGGTAACAATATGTTTTGGATGCATTTGTTGAAACAACTATCAAAATACCATTATCATTCTCAATTATGTTTTTTTCTTTCTAGGCATTTCTGCTGCTTACCATGCGGACATGGATGTTTTCCTCACTGGTTGTTTGTGTTTTGTTGCCGCACATCAGTGGATTCCAGCAAGAGGACACTCAAGCCGGTTTGTAACTTATTCTTTAAGTCTTGTATTAGTCAACTGGTTTAAATCATAAACAGTATAAAGCTGCCTTAAAAAGGCATTAATGTACAGTAGCTCAAACAGTAGAGCATGGCACTTTCAACACCAAGGTTTCATTTTCAGGGAATGCATGACCTGTTAAAACCTCTGGAATTAATGCATACATGTAAATGGGTACTTTTGAGATAATACTTATTCAGTAGTTTTTGTGTAGTTCAAGCATTTATTTGAGATGCCAGGCAAAAATTGGGCTGTACCTCACGCTACATTTGAATTCAAGTATTGTAACTTGCATGTGGACCCTATGTGCAAATGTTTTCCTGGGCTTGCAGGTTGCAGCACAACTCCCAATGACCTTGCGTTCATCATCGATGGCTCCTCGAGCTTGGGGATCCCTAATTTTGAAACAGCCAAGCGTTGGCTCATCAACATCACCAGTGGCTTTGACGTGAGCACCAGGCACACTCAGGTAGCAGTTGTCCAGTACAGCGACACCCCTCGACTGGAGATTCCTCTGGGTAAGCATGAGAACAGCCAGGAACTCATCGAGGCCGTCTCCTCCATCTCATACCTGGGGGGCAACACACGGACCGGCCGTGCCATCAAGTTTGCCACAGACCACGTCTTCGGAATGCCTAACCGCACACTTCAGTCTCCCAGAAACCGCATTGCTGTGGTTCTCACCGACGGCCGTTCGCAGGATGATGTCGAGGATGCTGCCATGGAGGCCAGGGCACAGAATATAGTTCTGTTCGCGGTTGGCGTAGGAAATGAGATCACTAATACTGAGTTGGTGTCTGTGGCCAACAAGCCACCTTCAACTTACGTGCTACACGTGGAGGATTATAACTCCATTTCAAGTATATGGGACCCGATGGAGCAGAAACTGTGTGAGGGTGAGTTGTGCTATGGAGCATATTTTTCTCTAGGACTAGAGACACAACATGGATGTAAACTTTGGGGCCCAATGCATCTGTTTAATCCTGAAGAAAAACTGTTTATCATCATTGGCAATGATTAAGAGATTAATATTAAGTGACAGGATGCTTACTACCTTTGGAATTTCAGTCTTTGGACTGGTCTGTTGTCTGTTTAATGCTATATGGTTAAGCACTGGCATCTATTTTGTTGTTTCATTCAATGTATGTTAATCTGTTTTTTTTTCAGACTTTTACCGATTAACTTTGTCTCAAATAAGTCAAATAGAAAAATAATGTGGTTAGCACTTCAGATTTGGTCTGTGTTAACATTTGATCAGTTTATATCTGATATCTTCTTAATGAGATATCTTTTTTGATTGCAGACTGATAAAAGCACATTGAGACTTGTTAAGATCTCTTTTGAAAAACTGGAAAGTTTTATTTGCTTCCTATTTTTTACTTTTTACTGTTTTCTGTTTTTTTGCTTTCTATTTACAGTCTAGGAAAGAACTGAGATTTAAATAATAGATCTAAATAATCCTGATATCTAAAAAACAGACATGTCTTATTTGGTTGTTATTTTCCACAAGAGTTTAAGTGCAAGTGAAGTTTTGTGAATTGAGCAGTTCAATCTCTCATTCACAGAATCGGTGTGTCCAACACGGATCCCTGGGACGGTGAACGATCAGAAGGGCTTTGATTTAATGAGCCAGATGAAGATCGAGCAGGTGGCTCAAAAGGTTCAGGGCTCTTTGATATCAGAGAGAGCGTCACAGCTCAGCCCTCGTATGAACATCACCTACAACACTAGGTGATCTTTACTTTACCACATATATAGTTCATGATATGCACTGCCTAGTTTGTGTTCTTGAACATGTTGAAGTGTTAGAATTAAGTTAATTGTTGTGGTTGGAAAATTCAGCCTACTTTGACCTTCAACTGATGTTCCTCACAGAGAGATCTTTCCAGAAGGCCTTCCGCCAGCTTTTGTGTTTGTGGCCACTCTGCGCTTGAAGAACCCAGCTCACTGGATGAAGTTTGACCTGTTAAGAGTGTTATCACAGGACGGGGTTAAGCAGATGGCTGTGACTGTGAATGGAGCAGACAAATCGGTCACTTTCACCTGCACCAGCACTCTGAAGAAAGAGCAAAGCGTCATTTTTAATGACCGAGGCATCAAGGTCTCTAAAATATTTATATCACTCTTAAATCTAATTTAAAAACATCGACTGCTTCCCAGTTCACATGACATCTGTGCTAAACACTATATGCAAGATTAAAATTATTTGCATCCAATATCCCATGGTGTCTTGCTATTATTAAAATGTCCGTACAATAAGAATATCAATGTGTATGTGTTTATGTCTTGTAGAGGCTCTTCGACACGGATTGGCATCAGCTGAAGTTCATGGTGAAGCCCAAACGCATCACTTGTTTCGTAGATGGCACATATGTGGAAGAGCAGCTTCTAGATCCGGTTGTTCCCATCTTCATTAACGGAAAGACTCAGGTCGCCAAGAAAATTAATATTGAGACTACCGTCCCTGTGAGTGATCACAAGTTTATATGTGCTGAACTAAGTGAAACTTGGAAGACTGATCGTTTGTTTCTGCTGTGTTTTGTGTTTCTTTTTCAGATAATGCTGCAGAAATTGCGGATCTACTGTGATCCCCAGCAAAGTGAGCGAGAGACGGCATGTGAAATTTACTCTGTGGTAAGACTAGTTTGCTGTTGGTCTTGCTAGCTAAGTTGTTCATCATCAAAACCTAGATTTTGTCAACCAGCATGGTGTTGAAATTTTTACAAAAAAAAAGAACCAACAAGAATGTTGATACAGGAACATATCCATCTTGTGTAAATCTTGTT
Source organism: Enteromius trimaculatus (assembly GCA_032361065.1). NCBI lineage: Eukaryota > Metazoa > Chordata > Actinopteri > Cypriniformes > Cyprinidae > Enteromius > Enteromius trimaculatus. The sequence goes on along the minus strand of JAUMHP010000041.1, from coordinate 17,927,309 downwards.
ATTTGCATCCAGTGATTTCCTTCCCACTAAAACTCTCTTTTTCTTACAGGATGATGAGCGGGTAAGTTAACAGCATTTCTCTTCTTGCTTTTTAAAATGTTTCATTTGATTGGTGATTGGTTTAGTTTAAGTGCAATGTGTTATGTTCCCAGTGTCCTTTGGATCGCTCTCCTGCTGTTGAAGGTTGCGATTGTCCTAGTGGTAAACCTGGTCTGCCCGGTCTACCTGGACCTATGGTGAGACATTTTTTTTAAACTATAGGTATTTTGCTTGTTTGAGACATCTGATTAAAACATTGTTTGAATGCAGGGCTTCAGAGGAGAGAAAGGCAGAGAAGGGCCTCCTGGCCCTGATGGTAAACCTGTAAGTATGGCAGAATTATTAGTGGTATTCATCATAAGTTTTGAACATGTGTAATCACCATGATCTGTTTGTTCACTAGGGGAAGTCAGGTGAAAAGGGAGTATCTGGAGAGCCTGGTCAGGATGGACAGAAAGTGAGTGAAACATCAAGAACATTTTCTAATAACCTTAAAGAGTTAGTTCATCCAAAAATGAAAATTTGTGCCTCATGTCGTCCTCATGTCGTCCCAAACCCATAAGACCTTCGTACATCTTCGGAACACAACTTAAGATATTTTTAATGTTATTAGAGAGCCATCTCTCCCTCCATAGACAGCTACACAACTAAAATAATCCCAGGCCCAGAAACATAGTAAAAACATCAGTAAAACAGTCCATGTGACATCAGTGGCTCAACTTCAGTTTTGTGAAGATAGGAGAATGCTTTTTGCACAAAGAAAACAAAAATAACATCGTATAATCAACCATTATTCTCCTATGACTTATGTCTTCCGCCATTTTAGAGAACACTACTGCTTAAGTGTACACTTTCTTCTAGGCGCAAACAGCCACAGATTACGCAGATGCGCATGCTTTCACCCGGATGTACACAAGCCGGATTATATCAATTACGTTAAAGATGCAAGTCACCCAGACTATTTTTGTTTTATTTGCACGAAAAGTATTCTTGTAGCATCGCAAAAAGTGAGCCACTGATGCCACATGGACTGTCTTCCCGATGTTTTTGCAATTCTGCAATTCTTTTTTCTGGATCTGGGACCACTTCAGTTGTGTTGCTGTCGATGGAGCGACAGATGGCTATCTGATATCATCAAAAATATCTTAATCTGTGTTCCGAAGATGAACAAAGGTCTTACGGGTTCGGAAATACATGACGGCGAGTAATTCATGACAAAATTTTCCTTTTTGGGTGAACTAACCCTTTAAAGGTATGCATTATTATTTCATTCTTCCATTTACAGGGTGAAGCAGGTGAACCAGGACAAAAGGGGGAGAGAGGGCTGGAAGGACCAAAAGTATGTAGATTCAGAAAGTTTCATTGTCACTGAAATTTGAAATATATATTGTCTTGCATAATTCTTCCTCCGATCTTTTCATAGGGTGAAATGGGGCCACCAGGGCCTACGGGACCAACAGTGAGTGTCAAACTTTTCAAAAATGTTCTGTTGTTATGTTTAAAGGTTATGTGCAAAAAGTTTCTCTTTAGTACGCAAAAACTACAATGATTGAAATCATTCCCTTAAAATCTCTTCTAGGGCACTGGCTTTTCCAAATTGGATTTAGATGCCTTGGGAAATCAAGGACGCCAGGTAAGAAACAATACATGCTATTAAATCTATTTAAAATTACAGGAAATTATTACAATGATTGTAAACTATTATGAACTTACAGGGAATTCCAGGAGAAGCAGGGGAAATGGGACCACCAGGAAAACCCGGAATGAATGTAAGAAATCAGCTTTTAGCATCAACTTACGAGTGTTCATTATGTGATCATAAACAGTTTTATCCCACTTTATAGTATTCTATTTTAAATTAAAGTAAAAACGGTCTTTAAAAAGTGGTCTTTAAAAATTAATGGAGGTCTTCTTTATTCTCTTTACTCTCCAGGGAGAACCTGGGAAACCTGGGCTACCTGGACTTGATGGTCCCAAGGTAAGACAGACTTCAGACTGACGTATCCAAAACTCATAATTCTGGACCCTTCTTTCTTCTTTCCAGTACAAACATTTATAGATCAATATACATTTACAGAAGTAACAGGATGACGTAAGATGTTAAGTTTTGTTTTCTGATAAATCTGTCAAAGTTAAGGGAGTTTTTGCTTAAATGAGATGAAGACATTTATTAGCCCATTGGAATGTTTTGTCTTGATTCAAGCATAAGCCCACTTGATTGTGTTGAGCTCATCATAAATTTATTTTAAAGGAATAGTTCACCCAAAAATGAACATTCTGTCATTATTTACTCAGCCTCAAGTAGTTTCAAACCTGTATGAATTTCTTTGTTCTGCTAAACTCAAAGGAAGATATTTTAAAGAGCGTTTGTAACCAGACTGTTTTGTCTCACTCACTATTGACTTCCATAGAAGGAAATAAAATACTATGGAAGTCAGTGGTGACCCAAAAAAAGCCTTTTTTACATAGGTTTTGGGTGAACTATACCTTCAAATATCTATGCTTTTAACTATGCTGTCTCATGATTTAAGAAAGTTTAGAAAGGAAATGTTACTTTCCATCAAAACCTCACCATTTTCTGCCAGCACTGCATGTTTTCTGGCACACTTCCTGTGCCAATTTGACAGAAAATATTGCATTGTTCTGTGATGTTTAATTTTATGGAAAACTCCACCCATTAATATTTGCCGTTCCCCATAAAGTGATTTCAATGACTTCTGTCAAGTTCATGAGAATCCGTGGAGTTGTTTTCCTGTTCTAGCACACATCAGAAACAGGCAACCCTAGGCAGTTTCAACTTCACACCCAGAATTTCAAAGTATTTAAAGCAACGCAGGGTGTAAACCAACAGATGTGTTAGGGATACGATCAGACATCCTCTCACATGAGAAAGTACTGAATTATTTTAAGCACAAGAGCATATTTGTGGCCTTGTTGTCGATCCTTTTTTATCCATCTCTCTAACATTTTTCTTAGCTCTTTGCCAGCAGCAGTCTGTAGTCTTGCCCAAAGGTCTATGTATAGCGACTTAAACACCCAGATTATGAAGGGCCAATGACACAGTACACATCGTGAGCTGCTCTCTGCTCTAGATGAATATAAGGTCACATGCCAGCCAAATTACTATGTGCTGGTTACATATTACATCAGCTAAGGTAGTGTAGTTATACTGCGGTATGATGATAATTAAGAGATGAATGTTGCTTTATGAAGTTTGTGTATAATTGCAAAGCATATTTTCAGCAGGATGTTGACACTTAAAAATAAGCACCTAGCAATAACAATTGGGAATGCCACCTTGAATATGCCCCTATAACTAATGAGTTTTTTAGACATTGGAAGTCTGTCACTCAGATCTATTTTCAGGCGACTTGCATCTGTCTCAGCATCTGTGTGCCCTCCGTTCTCTGAAAATTATTGCCGCCCTGCCATTTACTGCCCCATTAAATCAAGCCTGTTTATCAGTAGAGGGCTTTGATTTGCCTCTTGGCGGCATTCAGTGTTTGTTCAGGTTTGGATGTGGCTTGGTTTGAAAGATGTGACATTTAGATTTTGTTCCACAAAGCTATAAAATAACATTTATAACACTGGAAACACGTTTGGTTATGTTCACTGAAATGATATAACATATTTAAAAAACAATGATTTTTATAATGTGTTAGGTTTTTAACATCATGTTTCAATTGTCATTCTTGATCAAATGTATGATACTATGGTCTTTTTAATAGATATTTAATCTCTAATCAATATTATTTTGCGGTTTGTAGCGTTTAAACCCAGAAAGCGGTTGTAGCCAGTTGTTTCAAGCACATATTGGTAAAGACTTTTGGTTAAGCTTTGTAAACTCGTTGTTGCTCTATGGTTTATTTTAACATTTTAATAAGAAACTGTCTTCTAATTGTATGCTTATACATTCATAAAGGGCCATGGCTTGCATATGCATGAAACTTAAGTGAAAATTGAACTGGACAAGATCAGTATTATCATGTTTGCTAGTTTACGTTATTAAGTCCAAGCCTTTGATCGGAGACAGAATTGCGCACTTTAGCGGTAACACCGGGTTTCTCTAGACCACTAAGGGATGATTAGTTAACCAAAACTGAGTTTCATGTGGCGTGCCAGAAGAGAGCTCCCTCATAAGGGTGGGTTTCCCGCAGCACGAGTGGTGCCGCCAACCCTGGAAACAGCCTTTAATCATGACATGCAGACATACATGCATATGGACTGTTAAAAGAAACTGAAACACACAGACCCCAGAACCCAAGAACAACTCGTGACTATGTTGATTATGAGTTTATTTGAACCGAAATGGATCGTTACTTACATTTCACCTGCATCAAACATTCAGCGCACGCACAAAAAACTGCCACCAAAAGGTTAAAAGAGATAAAAGACATCTCATAAATTTCTTTTAATTGGTTTCTCCTGGATATAATTGTAGAGCGACAGTATAAGGTACAATTATTGTTTGTCATGTTTTGAAAGCATGCTTTGTGTGAGGTCTTTCCAAATGTCAGCGCTTCAGGGTAAAGTCTATATGTGCATTTATTTAAGTGAGTGAAGATGAGGAATACAGTATAAGAGAATTGCTGGTCGGTTTTTTGACCTAACACTTTATAATATACAGACTAGCCCGTGCATTTAACATTAAAACTAAGCACTTTTTATTAGTACTGCATTTAGAATGTAAAACTAGCAGACTGTAGAGTATATACTTACTAGTGCTAGTTTAAAACTAAATCTATAATGCCGTAAAATATGCTACTTTATTGCATGACCTCACTAAAAAGTAATTAATATAATTTAAGAAATAAAACATGTTGTTATAATTTTTTTAACCCACTACATTTGACCTAATTTTGTGTTTCTGATCAAAAAATGAGCTAAAGAAAGTGCTTGTAGATTTATTTTTATTTTTTAATTTGTATAAGTTTTGTTATTTTTTGGACGTGGTTAGTCGTGTAGGCTTCATTTATCTGAATGTATTCCCCATGAGTCCTAAAGTCATCACTTTATTTAGGAGTGTATTCACCTTATGTACGGACTTATGTTTTTAAGTTAAAAAGCATTATTTGTGGATAATTTAAATAATATTTACTCAAACACTGAGGTGCATTAGCTCAGATCAACGAGTCACTCGTGTGATAACATTAACTAGTATTTTTGTCCTCTTCAAATCAAAATGACTGGAATACATAATGACAGTTAAGGTATTTTATTATATAGCACACACAAATCAAAGAAACTTCACAAAATTCACTGTATGCATGCTGCTTGTCTACACAAATAATACTAGCCTGCTGCCCTACAAAGACAAAAATGGAAATAGAAAAATGTCTTAATTTTCCCTCCACCCATTATTTAAACATTTTTTGCCCAAACACTTTTTCCCCTTTGCAAATCATAGCCTAAGAGAGGAGATTTTAAACTAAATATGCAGTTACACTGCTTGCCTTCATATGGCAGTGTGGGACAGCAATGTGTCTTCTAAGCATATCCCATGCCCCATACAAAATGTGGGATGTTACTTATTTTTTTTTGTCAGGTGTGTTTCACCATACACAAATTACATGCACATGTAACCAGAAACATGCTATTTTTGAATTTGCATGACAGCCAGCCACAGCCCAGCATCTTGGGAAAGGAGGACATCTCTTACCAGCGTTCCCACATGTGTATGGCTTGTAATTTAGTACTTCAGAAAGTGCAAAAAAGTCTTTAGATAAGCTGGGTGTAACATGTTCAGATTTTAATGACAGACTGTCTCAAATTTCATACTTAGTTTACAGTTAAGATGTGTGCATATTTAACTTTTCAGTGCTTAATTTCTCTTCATGTAATTAGTATGCAAAAAACGGGACTGCAAAACTCTAATTATATCTGCAATTAGTGGAATGTACCATGATTATTTAAGGCAAAGTGATACTTTTTACCTACAGCTTACCACATTTTCCCTGTTTCTAAAAATATGTCTGAAATTTGCGAACTATTCAGATTTTTTACAAAGGCACTCGAATATCTTTAAAAATCAGCAAATCTGTGATGATTCTGAGGAGCAAAATGTTTTCTAACCATTTTTGTTTTTTATTTAGGGAGAGAAAGGAGATGTTGGTGAGGCAGCATCAGATGGACAACCAGGAATCCCTGTGAGTTATGTGTTGTTAGTTTTTTGTGTCCCTTGTACTTTTTTTCCACCTCGGTTTTAGGCTTTGTTTAAAAACTTTGAAATATAGTTCATTCAGTTTGACTGCTAGTGCTGCGATGTCACGAACCAATACACTTCTAGCTCAGTGTTTTGTAACTTATCGACTGCTTTTCTGCAACGTTTTGCGTTCCATTCTGGAAACATTGCATTGAGTCACTTCCATTTTCAAACTCTAGTTGACAGGTCGCTTTAGACTTTTATAGTATGATCTTTTCTGGTTATCACCACCTTGAAACTTTTAAAAATAACAAATTAGCAAAATAATATTGTTAATTTATGAGACTGACTGTGTCATAGTGAAAGAGTTTGCTGCGTGATGTTTCTGGTGGAAGGGGCCCTGTCGAACGGTTGCCCGGAGCCCTCAGATTTGTGGTGTGCTTCTAACTCTAGATTTGTAAATGATGAAACCACAGTGTTTACTAATCCCAGAATACTTCAGTGAGAAGTAGAGTAGGAGATGATACACGTATATGGTCAACATCAGCTCTGTTTACACTCTAGATGTTGTTTAAAGCCATCCTGCTTCACTACCGATCACGCACATCTAAATTGCAACTCTTGACTATGAGGAAAGGAAAGTGTCTTCAATGCAACAGACAAGGCATTAGTCAGGCTCATTTCTGAGCAGATAGACTTGTTTGAGGCCTCAGTAGTGTCCAAGTTTATTAGTCCTAATCATTATGTTCTTTATCCCTTTTTAGCACTGATTTTAAATTTGAAAGGCCAGGACCCTGATGTCACAAGTTGCTTTTTGTGGTGAAATATTTATAAGATGTTCTTTGTTTGATCTCCTGAATTGATTTGCTCAAATTGATTCATGAAACTAGAACTTGAAACAACAGGAATGTCCCAGTTTGTTCTTTAAAATAAAAGATGCAATAGACGTCTTTGTTCTCATCTCAACTTGTGTCTTACACGAGATGGACAGGAAGAGCTTAAAAAAATTGCTGCTGATGATCTGCAAAGTTTCGTGATTGTGGGTTGCAACGGTGTCGCTTCTGCAGAATGAGATCAGGGTTTCTGAAACCACATTCTTTTATTAGTTTTGTTAGACGAGCAACACTTGTCACACATTTCCTTTGCACTTTGCTCATCTGGTCAGTGATTTTAACACAGCCTTTTTTTTTTTATCTTGGAGTAGATGGTTTCAATCCAAAGCTAATTTAAAGTGACTTCAGATTGTTTATGTTTTCAGCTGAAGTCAGTTTTCATTTCTGTTTCAGCTAATGACTTGAAGTGATGTGGTGTAGGCTTCAGTGTAAATATTTAGATATCCTTGGCTTAGTTTGATATGTGTGCTCGTATAGTAAGTGGGGTAGCGTTTTGGCAAGCACACAGTTCTTCCCTTTTCCAAGGCCAGATGCTGAGAGCAGCCCTATGAAAAGGTTTCGGCAGTCATCTGTCTAGTGTCATGTAATTAATATGACAGCTAATACACCCCTCCCTCTTTTTTGGGGTTGTGGTGAACCTCTGAATGTTCCAATTTCTTGTTCTTTCCTGCAAAACCATTTTATTTGGTAGATTTGTGCACACAGAGCAGGTGGAGACGGCAGTATTTCTAGTCTGATTCTTTAATATCAGTAAAAGCTTTTGTGCACTTACTATAGGTCAGGCGGTTTTCTGCACGTCTCCATTTCACTCTGTCTGTCTGTCTGTCTTTCTCTGCAATCTCTTTTATGTCTAGTGCCACATACACCGTACGGAAAATTTGCAGAGGAACATTTGCTATTTGATTTAACATTTTTACACTCATTCATTCTGTGCTTCCTGGGCTGTGCTTCCTGTTTATGGCCAATCAGACTGGCTCATTTGAAAGAAAAATGTACAAGATTATGGGATCCCTGAAATCTGGCGCAGGAAACAGGACATATCAGCTGTGGAGGCTTGTAGGTGTGGTGATTTATGCCACTCTTTTATCTTTCATCATAAACCGCTCTAATGAAAGAATACGTGCCTGCCAGTACATTGGACGGGTTGCAGTGTGGCTTGGCAATGATACAGAAAGGCAGCACTTGGTTAGTAAACATGCAATAGTGGCAGTAAAAGGTGCTGCCAGCATGTTAAGCCTGTGTTTTAGACTGGATCCTTTGTAGTTGTGTATTTCAATCACCCTACCAAATTTGTACAGATGTATACTCATGGGATGTAAAACTGTACTGCATAAACCATAAACAATTTACTGTATGAATGTTTTTTTGTGTATTTCTTTAGGGTATGCGGGGGCTTCCTGGGGAGATAGGCCCTCGTGGATCGCAAGTAAGAACCCAGATTAATTAAAAAAATCCAAAAATGATTAAATATAATACATATCATATGTTTCTTAAAGGAATAATTCACTCAAAAGTGAAAATTCTGTTATCATTTACTCAGCCTCAAGTAGTTCAAAATCTGTATGAATATCTTTGTTCTGCTGAGCACAAAGGAAGATATTTTGAAAAAATATGTAACCAGACAGTGTAACAAAGAAAGTCATACAGGTTTGGAGCTACTTGAGAATCAATCATTTTTATTTATATAGCACTTTTAACAATACAGATTGTAGCAAAGCACTGAACATTATCAAACAGAGTGATGGTAATCTATAATGACGAGATTAAACTATGTATTTATCAAATGCAGAGACAGTCTCTGTAGTCAAGACGGCAATAATCACTAGAAATCAGGTGTCCCCAACTAAGCAAGCCAGATTGAGTAAATAATGACAGAATTTTCACTTTTGGGTGAACTATTCTTCAAATCACCATATTAAAATGTTTCTGAAACATCATGTGACACTGAAGACTACAAAATTCACCTTTGCAACACAGAAATAAATGACATTTTAAAATGTCTTAAAATAAAAACATTAAATTAATTGGCTAAAAATTGAATTCAGAATATTACAGTTTTTAATGTATTTCCAATCAAATAAATGCAACATTTAAAAATAAACATTTTTAAAAATCCTTTCCACTCTGACAGCATTTGGTGAATATTGATTTTGTCACAACTGTAGTGCTTTTTTTTTATACCAAAAGTTGTTTTGACAGGGTGAGCGTGGGATGCCTGGACCAGCAGGTTTTACTGGACCAACAGGACAGCAGGTAAAATATCTCATAATTTTAAATGCAGTAACAACAACACATGCAGTAGCTTGTTTATCAAGGCCTCTGATTTTGGGAAAAATGTCAAGTATGATTTGTTTATGAACTATATCAGGTTTCTATTAAATTATTTTAGGAAATCAGATTTGATATATTGTTACAGATGCTTAAATAATCAAAAATATTAAAAGAAAGACATCCATACCTGTAAACCAGCATATCATATAGATTTTGTGGTGTCACGGTATTTGTAACCACCCAGCAACATCACAGCAATCATATAGCAACCCTCTCAAAAAACTTCAATAACCACAGAGCAAAACTATGCCAGAACACCTGGGTGGTGAGTTTGGCACCAGTCATGTTTTCTACAGAAAATGTGAAAATTTAGTTTCCAACAGCAGTGGTAAATTATTTATTTTAATAGGTTAAGTGCAGCCCAAACTCGCCTCATTGGTTAATGTTACCAGGTTCATTTTTACTGAAGTGTTTCAACTTTCTGTAAACTTTACCTGCAAATGACTTTCTTATGGTTGTCTTTGCATGTTGAACTGTCATATGCTATGAAAGGATATGGCAAATAAATATATTAGGCTTGAATTATTGATGTTTTTCTTACGGCAGAGTTGTCTTTAATTCTAGGGACCCCCAGGCCCAGTTGGTCCACCTGGCACAGACGGTCCTCCAGGTCCAAAAGTAAGTCATCCCAGCTGTAGTTTATTGCATATTTAGCATTCGTTTGTATGTTTGGTATAAATTTTGAAGGGGAACACGAAATGTAAAATGGCAAGATGTGAGACTTATAATGCATTTTAACTATGATAAATATAATTCATTCTAACTTAAGTGGATGAATAGTTATAATGTTTTATATATTATTATACTATTAAAAGACATAACCACAAATGAGTAAATATTACTTACTATATTTAATATTATTTATAAATATTATTTATAATATTATTATTTATTTATTTAGCAAGGATGCAATAAATTGATCAAAAGTGAAAATATATCACTTTTATATCACCTCTTAGCATTTTATTTGCATGGAGTGAAACCTGTATTTGTTGACAGGGGAATTCTGGGTTTCACGGACAGGATGGGCTCCCTGGACCACCTGGTGCTAAAGTGAGTCAACAAGGGGAGGGGGATTTCCACACATAAAGGTCTGATAACACGATATTTTCTCTTTCAGTGACATACCTGCCGCTTCCTCAGCCGTCTTCAGGAAATAACTTTGAGTAGCAGATGCTATATTAAGCCTCTATCAAGTCATAATGTTCAGAAACCTTTACATAAGTTACACTGGTTGGGAGCAAACAGTTAACAAGTTAAATATCAAATGGAAAAATAGTTATGAGAGGAAGGTTTTTTATGTAGGCCTGCAAAAGCCAAGAGCCGAGAGACTTTTTGATAGTGTGAAAAGGTTTTTCATTGAGTTTATTTCACCAGCCCTCACATAAAAGTTAAGTTTTAAAGTGACGATTCACACAGAAATGAAAGTTAGTCTTGTGCACTATTCACTATCTTCTGATGCTATATATGATGTATATGTCAAAGATGACTGAAGACTGTTTGTACTTATTCAGTGAGAAATGTCTATTAGTGATACTGAGTGTGCTATAATCTGCAGTGATGAGAAAATAAATTTACGTTATAAATAAATAAATATTTTTTTCCATTAACGAGTAATCAAACAAATTACTGTTTCCTCCGTTACGACGCAATTACCATTACTGACAATAAAATGCGACATTACTATAATTTATTAGAGGCTCAGTTCGTCTTAATGCATCCACTACGATGACGTTTTAGTGCCAACAAAAAAAAATATGCTTGGAAATAATATTTCATGTCTTCCATTGGATTCGGTATAGTGCTATATATAGCTTTGTTGCTTTTGATATAAAACAGCTCCGCTTTCAAATTTATTTGTTTGTCCTCTTTGTTTCAAGTATATAGCAAAATAGAAAAGTGAAGGAACATCGCAGAAAATATGGGACAACGGGCTACAACGGGATTTAATTCTCGTTATATTTAATCTCGTAGTATTTCGACTTTATCCTGTGATTTTTAGACTTTAATATCGTAAGTATTAAAGAGAGACTCTGTCTCTCGTGATGGTCATTTAAATGTAATGCATGAGAAGGCATTTAACCTTAACCTTTACTAACAGCAAGTTTTACACAGCTAATTTGATGGCAGTGTTTGTTAGTTAATCAGTTTT
>JAUMHP010000041.1:17897968-17910674 GCA_032361065.1 Enteromius trimaculatus | reverse complement strand
CTCCACAGCATTTAGCAGAGTCTGTTTTTGTTTGGCTGTCAACTGCTGAAACCTCTTCAATAGGTTGTCCTCATCATAACTTTGATGTTTTAGGCTCATCTTGCAATCTTACAATAGGTAACAAAATGTTCAATACTGGTGTGACTGCACTGTAACACATCAAATGTTAATTCAGTCTGGAGAATACATTCCTTCTGGGGAATTCACATAATCTTTCAGACTGTAGAACACAGCTGATCAACTATGAAATAACACTGACAGCATACAGTAGCAACTGCATGTAAGGGTGTGTGTTCATTCATTTTAGACAAAAAAAACGGTAGCACTTTACAATAATGTGTTAACATTAGTTAACTAACATGAACAAACAATAAGGAAAACATTTATTACAGTCTTTATTCATCTTTGTTAACGTTAGTTAATAAAAATACAGTTATTCATTATTAGTTCAGAGTGCATTTATTAATGTTAATAAGCATAACTTTTTGATTTTAATAATGCATTAGCAAATGTTGAAATTGACATTAACTAGTATTAATAAATGCTGTAGAGGTATTGTTAATGCTTAGTTCATGTTAAATAATGTTAACTAATCTTAACTAATGAACCTAATTGTGAAGTGTTTCTGAAAAAACTTCATATGAACATATTTTATTGTTGGCCTACAAAATAAGCTTCAAAATTAGATAAAAGATGGAGAAGTAAGATGGCATCATGTTTCTTATTTTAATTTGTGCCCTCAACATCTCTTTTTTTTATTTAAAACTTCATATGAGGAAAAGTATGGTTTCTAGATATGGCAAAGTTATCAGGGTAATTAAAGATTAAACTAAACAGTTTTTTTTTTTTTTACTTTATATTTTAGCTAGTAGCCAAAAACAGATTTTCATTTCATTTAGTTAATCTTGCTGTACTGAAATAACTTAAATTAAATTTATTTGAAAGTAATAAATCTTTAAACAGAGTTAAACAGGCAAATAATTTAAGGCAGGTGGCAGAACAACAAAGTGAGAGAACAGTCGAAGTCAATACACCGAAGGGAAAACACAGGAGAGAACGCTCAGGATTGGATGCAGTGAGATTGAGTTCGGTATAAGAATGAGAGTAAGAATGAGTAAACTGCCATGAAGGGAGTGTCCACTAGATTCGCTAGATGGCCTAACCGGCTGAGAACTTTACATAGCCTTTTCTCTAAGGAGCGACTTCCAAGCGGCAAAGGCACCCCCAGGGCGGTGCAGACGGCGGAGAAGCCCATCAGGGCGGATTCGGATACTGGACTGCATAGAGGAGCATAAACATGTTAATGTTGGCCTCTACGGCCGAGTTTGTACCTGAGTCCAGTTCGGGATGATTGGTCCCGGAGGCCGGGACAGGTCCAGGTGAGAGTTTCATGGTCTCCTTGGTCGGGTAATGGCAAGATAACAGTTCAGTGGCCCTCATGATTGGGTCGGGGCAGGGCAACAGTTCAAAGGCCCTCATGGCAGATTCAGGGTGGCACGAGAATTTGAGCATGTACTGGTCGGATCGACTCAGAAGTTGTGCAGCCACCAACGGAAACCTTGGAGAATCTATGACCTAAGTTGGATTGAGAATAGTGAGGGTTTCGTACGACATTCCTGGCCACAATGCCAAAACCGACTTGGAACAGGGCTCCTCGGACCGTAACTCGGGGCTAGGACCCGACAGCAGTGGATTGGGAAGGCCTGGCTGAAGGCTTGAAGTCGGCGACTATTCTGGGTGGAGGCTCTGGATTGGCGAGACGACCATCTTGACTGGTGACTTGGGCTGATACAGGGTGATCATCTGGTGTAGTGTTTCAGGAACGGCAGCCATTTCGTGCAAAGTTCATAGAATTCAGTCACATAATCTTCAATGGTCAGCTTACCCTGTTTTAACTCCAGTAGCTGTTCAACAGGATCCCTTTGCTGGATCCTGGTATGGGGAGGTACTCTGTAATGATGTTTGGTATAAGAATGAGAGTAAGAATGAGTAAACTGCCATGAAGGGAGTGCCCACTAGTGGCGCTAGATGGCCTAACTGGCTGAGAATGTTACACACACACAAAATACGTAAAATAAAATTTCAAAAAAATAAAAATGAACTACGCAATTTCTAAAAAGGTAAAATTAAAATGAAAACTGAAAAAAAAAAATATATATATATATATATATATATATATAATACACACATGCACTCATATATACACTATATTAAGTATAGCAGCATCTCAGTCAAACTAAAATAACATTGGTAGTCATGAACAAATGTTATATACATTTATGGGCAAAAAAGTTTTTTTTGGTACTCCTAGTACCAGATACCATTCAAAAAGGTAGAAATCAATGCATTAAATGTTCCTTCATCAGACCAGCTGCCACAGCTCCTACAGGTGATGGGCCAAAGCAGCTGCCAACACTGTGAAACCAAGCAAGGACCACCAGGCGATCCAGGTCCCCCAGGCCCAACGGGCCCATCTGGACCCCCAGGGTATCCCGGCAGGGCAGGGTCTCCAGGATACCAAGGACCTCCAGGGAGAAGGGGACCTGAGGGGGCGAAAGGTGAGAATTATGTCAATCTGTTTTGAATTTTATTTGATCTTTTGATTATAAAGTGTCTAAAAGGACAATTGTGCTTGAATGGTTTTCTCACAGGTGATATTGGCCCATTGGGCATGAAAGGAGCTAAAGGACAGGGTGAAATGGGATTGCCAGGTCCACCTGGTCCAGCAGGTATAAAAGCAAATCACAAACAAATATTCCTCTTTTTGTATTATTATTATTATTATAATTTTCTTTTCCACAGGTTTGCAGGGCCCACGTGGCGATGACGGTGAGGGATATCCTGGGCCTTCTGGTTCACCAGGGAAACCTGGCACTCCGGGCATCCCAGGCAAACGTGGGCCCCCAGGACCCATGGGGGTTTGTGACCCATCCTCATGTTATCAAGCTTATGGCTTTCGGGATGATCCTTTCAGGAAAGGACCTAACTTTTAGCACGAGGACAGTGGGATCGTACTGATTCTGTACAGTCTTTTCTCTCTCAGATGGACCTTTCTGGTGCTCAGCCTTGACCTCAAGAACTCATAACCTCTAAATAATCTTGACTTTAAATATGTGATGTGTTTTTCTGTTTGAGAATCTTTTGTTGAATGTGTTAAATCACGAAACCATGGCTTTTATTCATTTTGATGCATGTCCTGGCCGCCCTTTTCAGAAGGAGCTCCAAAAACGTAGTCAGTTGAACTCTTGCAGTCTGAAGCCTTTGTGCAAGAAACAGACTACAAATTCAATCATTACTTGGTGAAAATGCTTTTAAACATAATGCATGTTCACATACTGTAGACACATCTTTGATTCTCTCGTGTCCTGTGACCAATTTAATTTTCATCTTGGTGAATTGTTCCTTTGAAGAAAAATTACTGTATCCACTGCACTGCCCTAGGCAAGCTACCTCTGTACAGGATGTGAAGCAATTTCTATGGGCTAGACATTGAACACTTATGTTCGAATTTGAGAATACTTCTGCTCAAGGGCTATTTGTTAGTTTTTCTAGGAACATTTTTACTACTATTGTTATTATTTAATTCAACTTTGATTAATTGTTTGAGAATTTGTCTTGTAGGTTTTTAGCAGTAATTCTAGTAGTGTAGTTTTGGCATGTCTATTTTTTGACTGGATAGATTTGTGCAAAGAGCAGCAATTAACATCTATTTATTATTTAATGTTTCCTGTTCATTTTCTTTTTTCGTTTAATTTTAGCCATGCCATGTTTTTTTTTACTGAATTGATCATTTCATTTGTGCAGCTGACATTTGGAATTATTAAAATTGAAATAAATATTTTAGAATTTGAATAATTTAATAATCATTTTACTTCTCAAGCTGTTTCTCCTTGGAGATTTAAGATATGTTTCCTGATGACATTTTAAAAACATTGACCAAACTATGTGGAGGCGGTGCGGTAGTGTTGTCGAGGTGATTTAAATGCTCTTTATAGTTCCTCGTTCAGGATGTGTGCTGCATTTTCAGGGTAAGTCACAACGTTGCATCAGTCCTGTCAGGGCTGCTGAGAGTTTCACAAACTCCTACCAAAGGCATCGGTGAGTAAAGCCAATATCTGATGCTCATGATGAACCTTAATCTAAATATATGTGTGTGTATATATATTATATTATGTGTGTTAACTGTGTTATTATGTGTTTCCTTTTAATTTTATTGCAGCCTAAATCTGACCTGATCAACCAGAACGATGGATATTGATTTAGATGACTATAACAGTTTTTTCAATGAAGTCAATGACACAGGATACACAGGGCAAGTCGTAACCGGAGAGGTTCCTTTATGCAAGAAAAGCGACGTGATCCAGTTCGGAGCAGCATTTCTCCCAGTCTTCTACTACACCAACTTCTTGCTGAGCTTGGTTGGAAATGGACTAGTGCTGTGCATCATCTACAAATATGAGAAGCTCAGCACGGTAACCAACATTTTCTTGCTCAACCTCGTCATTTCAGACCTCATCTTCGCCTCCAGCCTACCTTTCTGGGCAGTCTACCATAAATCTGAATGGATCTTTGGCAGAGGCCTTTGCAAGTTGGTGGGAAGCTGTTATTCCATCGGCTTCAATAGCTCCATTCTCTTCCTCACCCTCATGACCTTTGACCGTTACATCGCGGTGGTCTACGCCATCTCTGCAGCCCAGAGCAGGAGGACGGCGTATGCGTTTGTGTCATCCGCAGCTGTCTGGGTGCTCAGTATTTTGGCTAGTATAAAGGACATAGTTTTACACGATGTGATGAAAGGTGGAGAGAGCTTGCTGTGTGAAATGAGCGGTTACCACCAGAAATACCTCACAAAATGGGAGCTAATTGGTTATTATCAGCAGTTTTTCCTGTTCTTCTTGGTTCCTCTGGGTATTGTGTTGTACTGCTACATCCGCATAACCATCAGGATCATGTCCACTCGCATGACGGAGAAGTGCAGGGCGGTCAAACTCATCTTTGTCATCGTCTTCACCTTCTTCATCTGCTGGACACCTTACAACGTGGTCATCCTGTTGAAAGCCATCAAGACGTCCTATGGAGACCAGAACGATTGCTCAAACACCCTCGACTACGCGCTGTACATCACACGAAACTTTGCCTACCTATACTGCTGCATCTGCCCGGTCTTCTACACCTTTTTGGGGAAGAAGTTTCAAAACCACTTTCTGAAGCTTCTGTCCAAGCGTGTCCCGTGTCTGAAGATCGATGCTGCCATGCTTTCAACAACCAGCAAAACCACATCAATCAGGAGCCCAAACACTGACTGCTGAGCGTACACCTGACTAACAAGACTGTGGTTTGTGTGAAATGCGATGTGTTGAGAAATTTGTTGTTAGCAGGATACATATGCGGGCACCAAGATAAAGAAAAAACGAAGAGAGAAGTGTTTCCTTTGAATGTAACTTTCAGTAATTTCTTATTCAATGCATATTAATGCATATACTGTATATGTTTAATGAGTTAAATTTGACCTAATTTAGAAAACAGCATTGATAATAACTGCAGTATTTTACTTTTTGTAAAATATGTAAATATTTTGTTACAAATAACTTTTGTTATTTGGATTTTTTTTTTTCCTAATATTGGGATCTTTCAGAATATGTTTTTGAATGTTCCATTGATAACAATTTTCATATTTCACTGTCCGTTTAATGTATAGGCCTAGCTATATGTAAATGTCTATAATACATATCTCAAATTCAGAAAAAAAGAGAGTGATAAAGAAATAAATCGTTTCTGTGATGAAAGATTGTCATTGCAACATACTGTGTATTGTATAACCTCAGTCCTAATCTATAGGTTCCTTTGCTATTAAATCTCTCTTCATGTAATTTTCTGTTTTGTATAAAGATATTGTTGTAAAGATTGTGGTAAGTAGGTCAACTTGTTGATTATTTTAGTGCCATTAAATGCTGTGCATTCTAAAAATATATATTTTAGTGACAGGAAGCTTGCTGATATTATCTTTTCTGTCTTTTTTTTTTTTTATCTGTTCTTGAAACTCACACATTTGTCCCTTTTAAAGTTCTCTGAAATTAGCAAACTTCCTTTCTTGTCAACACTTAAATACATCCTGTTAATCAGATCATTGTGATTCATCAGGTCTTTATTTTAATTCTAAACCCATTCTCTGTATTACATTCTTCTGGTTCTCTAAAATAATTTTAAGGCATGACAATAAATCATTATAAATATATGTTTGGTTGTGGTTGTTTTCATTTAAGACACAAGCATTACTTTTTTAACTGTCCATAATGTTTTATAGCTCTTTTCATTGCATGATACTAACCATCTTTTAGTCCCTTGACGTTGTTGACACTTCTTCTTTTAAGATCGGCTTGATTCAAAAGTAGGTCACTATAATGTTGATTTCTGGGTATTTCTATGCCTGTTATCAGCAGGTGTACTGTTTGCAATCCTATTGGTAACTAACCGGCTAATTTGCTCATGGCTAATTGAATATTTAAGACATAATTCAGTAAGTTAATGTCTGTGAAGCTGTGCAAAATGTTCCCTCGACCAGATCTTGCCAAATAATAATGTTGCTAAATTCTGCAGAAATGCACAGTATGTATTTCCAAAAAAAAAAAAAAAAATGATTCCTTGTTCTAAATCCATATGAGTCAATTCTGAGAATTGATTCTTCACTGCAATTCTGTTTTTTTTAATGACAAATTGTGAGATCATTCATCTTGCAATGACCTCAGGGTATGAATAAAGACTATAGACTTTAGTATAAAGCAACTATATTTAGGCCATGGAACTGACAATTGAGTGTCTTGTACATTTCGGTCAAGTTCAGCATTCAGCAATCAGCAATAAGCATTCATGTATGGCTTAATTTGAATGTTTCAGTGTGATATACCATAAAACTGAGTTATTAGAAATAATATTGTAACTATGCAGTGGAGTAAAAGAATCAGTTAATTGAAACAAAACATTCTGTTCTCGGAAATGAATCTTAATGAGGTATTGATTACAATTGCTCTCCTATTATCAAATATGATGGTAATGTATAATGACGAGATTAAACAATTATTAAATGCAGAGATGGTCTCTGTAATCAAAAAGACGATAATCACTAGAAATCAGGTGTCCCCAACTAAGCAAGCCACAGGCAACCAGAGACAAAACTCTATGAGAGAATGGAGAAAAAAAAACCTTGGGGCAACGAGTACATCGTGTGTTAAGGGGAGTGTTCCTGGTTCCGGCTGATCTAATTAATGCAGCCTAACAATCTTTTAACAGATTTGATTAATAAATATGTATTAGTGTGTTATGTGTAAGCCAGAGTAAAGAGATGTGTCTTTAATCCAAATTTAACCTGACAGAGTGTGCCTGCCTCTCGAACAGTATTAGGTAAATCGTTGCAGAGTTTGGGTGCTAAATAGGAAAAGGATCTGCCACCCGCAGTAGATTTTGAGAACGCAGCAGACGTGGAGGACTATAATGTGATAAGAGCTCACTCAAGTATGAGGAGCTAAGCCATTCAGGGCTTTATAAGAATTAACAAGATTTTAAAATCTATACGATGTTTGATAGGGAGCCAGTGCAGTGTTGACAGAACCGGGCTAATAGGGCTAATACCAGCTGTAGTATATTTAATTTAAATTTAGGATTAGCCAGCACTTTCAAATTTGCCAAGATGTCAGGCGCTCTGGCTCCCGGAACACATTGGGCTATGGTGGCTGTCTCTATTTTTAAGTTCCATACAATAGAATCGCCAATTACTAGAGCTCTTTCACCAGGTTTCCCAGTGGGTGCATCACTGAGTGGGGAGAACCTGTTTGATGTTCTGATCTGAACTGAAGAGCCGTGTTTTGACCCACGACTATGCTGTCTCACAGTCACCCAAATACTCAATCTTCCCATGCAGTTATTTAAAATTAAAAAAAAAAAAAACATTTACTCCTTTATCAGCTAATTATAGCAGGGTTGGGAAGTAATGGATTACATATAATCAGGATACAAAAATTAAGTAACTGTGATCCGTTACAGTTACATAAAAAACAAAGTATTCAGATTACAGTTACATTTGGAAAAAATGGGAATACCTGCCTGTTCAAACGCGAGATGATTAAACCATTTTTAATAGTTCCAAATAGAGTTAGTATAGGTTTTATTAGTTTAAATGTTTAAGTCATAATTAAATAATAGTAGCCTACTTAGATATTGCTTTTTTATTTTATTTACATATGTAACTTAAAGTAATCAGTTACATTACTTTTAAATTGTGGCACTTGGATTACATTACTGAATACTTTTTTATTTGTAACAGTAATGGAATACATAATCTTTCCAACCCTTATATGTGCATACAGTCAAGTCAAGTCAAGTCGAGTTTTTTTTTAGTCATATGGCTGCATGTGTGGACGCATAAAAGAAGAATGATGTGTCTCACAGGACCATGGTACTACATACTAATTGAACAGTAATATAAATATTTAACAATAGAATTATAAGAAAAATTGACTGAGTATACATATCTTATAAATAGTTAGCAATATACACATAATCTGAGACTGTACAAGAAGTTTACATGAATACTGTATGAAATTGTGCAAAAGAGATAGAGAAGCAGTACAGGGTGCAAGATGATTTTTAGTGCAAAGCACAAGTAAACATTTAGGCTATTATCAAAACTGGGTCTATGTGGCAGATATAATGTCTAGTGCAAATACAGAGCTATATTTGTGTTTTTATAACCTTTAATTTAATATAGGTATAATATCTTTCTAAAGTAATATTCTAATCTCTTCTAAATACATATCTTTCCATTTTTCCACAAACAAGAATCCCAGAAGCACTTGTTCACTAACAGCGTCCTGTGAGTAGCATTAAATCACTTCCAAGCCCGACCACCCATTCATCCAATCAAATCCAGTCACCATAGGAACGACCAATCAGCAGCCAGTCGCTTTCCAGACATCCAGTCAGCGTTCCGGCAATCAGAGCGGAATGTCCGTACGTGCACGGGTGGGGTGAATGACGTAACCACGATCATAACTGGAGGAAAAAAAAAAACAGAAATCAATCTGACGGAGCGTTTCCATTGGTTACAGGCTCCTGGTACCCAGGAAAGAGGATGTAGCATCTGCTGCGGTAGCTTAGCAAACAGGGCAAATGTGAGGAAAGGGCGGCTGTTATGCGGGTAAATATGGGACGGATAATGGCCATATGAACGAGAAGGTGATGATTCACCGGCAGGTGATACTGACCCAGGTGAGTGTGTGTGTATTACACTGATGTACCGCGATTTGCTATGTCTGTAGCGAGAGGCAGTGGTTGACAGTACGGTAGCAGTGAGTAGGCTTCAGTAGTGTAGGGCGCTGTGATATAATGCTGTTTAAAAAGCTATTTCGATTTATTTTGCCTGGTGTTATTCAGATGACGGTAAACATCAGCCGCGGCCTCGCGCGTCTTTGTGTGGTGCGCGCGCGTTTGCGTGCACGTGCGTGTGTATTTGGCCCAGATGAGCATCCTCATTCCTCAACCCTAAACTCGACACAGCAACACTACATCTAAAGCCATATACATATACATATTGTGTGTGTGTATACATATATGTATAAATCTGAAGTTTCTTTTTTTTGGCAAAAGCAGATAACTCAATTTTAAGCAATCATATTTTTTTATGATGCTATGATGTTTTTATATAGTGTTTTCTAAAGTAATTTTTTTTATCTAGTCAAAATAACCCAACTGCAGTTTGATTTTAATTGGATTAATTGGAATGCACAATGAAAAAACATGAGTTTTGAGATAGTTAAAAGCAGAGTTATCTGTTTTTGCAAATTAAATCTTCATACATTAAAAACTTTGTTAAATGACTTTTTTAGATTGTTGAAGTTGAAATGAAATTGGATGAAAAAATACTGTCAAATTATTAGAGCATTTCTTTGTGATATATAATAAATATTAATACTTATATACATACATGAACTTTTTTTTTTTACAATAATAAAAGGTAATTAAATAAAATAAGGTAAAATTAAATAAATCACAAGCTATTATATTATATATAAAACTACACCACTACTAAAATATCTACACCTAAACTCCATCCTAAGAGAATGCAAATGAAGTTATGATAAACTCAGACAGCCATAGGTCGATAATAATTTTTGATTACAAAACTGTTCGTGGCTGTATGGTAATACAGACAATTTAAAATCTGATGAAAATATTTAGGAGCTGTTTTGTGTCTTGAAGTAACAAATGGAGCTCATCTGAACAATGATGCCATATGAAATTCAATAGTAATAAAAACATAATGCAAATAACATAATGGATGTGAAAGCTGATGTCTGCGACAGATGATAAGCTGGTTGTCCGTGTTTAGTTGGGGACGCGTGTTCATTACTCAGGGGTCGTTAAGAGCAGGAATCATTTAGCCGAGGAGCAGAGATGAGGTAGATTAGTATTGATTCACCTGAGACCAGCAGTTTATTGATCCACTCTAAAATCAGAAAAGCTTCAGAAGAGGAAAAAAGGCCTTGTTCTTTTCCAGGCAGAAGTGCTTCCTGTTAAACGACTTTTACATTATGACATGGATGTTATTGAGTGAATTAACTTCATAGGTTTTTATTTATACATGACAAGTACTGTAAATAGGGTCCCCGAGTATCTGCTTGTATCTGATTTCATGATTATGTAGTTTTATAATGCATTATTTTCATTAGTATGTCCTATAAATTAAACATTTTGGAGCCGTTAACAAGGTTATAAGGTTTCTTTTGCTAATATTTGTTGATTACATTAGTTAACATAAACTAACTATGAAAACACTTCTAGTATTTATTAGGCTAATCTTAGTTCTTGGTTTATTGGACCTAAGTTGCCATGAACTATTTTATTTTAATTAACTAATGCTAGCAAAGAAATGTATTGCTCATTCTTAATTTATGTAGGCAAAATATTTTTTATAATTGAATATTGATTTTATTATATGAAATCTACAATAAAACTAAAATGCATACTGAAAATAGTATGTGAAAAACTGATGTCACAAAACATTGGATTTTTAATATAGTTAGTAGCATATTTATAATCTAATATATATTTATGTGAAGATGTGTGTTATACGGTACACTATCAGACAAAAAAAAACATCACTTAAGGGGGTTTAAAAGGTATGTATGAGAGCTAATGTTATAACATACGCATATTAGATAAATTGAGTAACTTTGATCCCTCACAATAATTAGTTCTCTACTTTTCCTTGAGTCTGTATGGTGTGGATCGACCCAGTGACCGCTGATGCTGGTGCCACGAGGCAGACAGGGAATGTTCTGGCAGCGTTTGAGAGGCTGGAAACGAGCTCACTTCCTCTCAGAGTCTGGGCTGAGCATAATTCATTAGCACTGACCGTCCCGTCCTGTCCCGCCTCCACCGGGCTCCTGTTTAATGGGATCTCCACGAGGAGCCCCTTCACCACCGGACGACCCAACAATACAACAGAGCAGCAGGACCAGGGTTACCATGACAACAGGAGCTGCATCAAACCAGTCATCAATTATAGATGAACCGCAGCAAGTTTTAGAAGCTGCTAAGAATACAAACACACACAAAAGCGCAGTGCATGCTGGACTAAAAGTGCGACGATGAGTGACATGTAAAAATACAGCTCTGACCAGGTTACACACCCAATGATATCAAAGCATAATATTTTATTAACTTATTTCTTTGGGTATATGCACTAAATTAAACGACTTTATTAAATATATGCTAACATATTCTTTCAATCTATTTAAAAAGGATGCATAATATATGTATAAATACTCAAATTTATTGTGTGTGAGTATAAATAAATACATATGCATGTACATTTTTCAGAAACATGTTTATATATTAAATACATTTATTTATAATATAATTTATATGAATAAGTATAAAACACACATATAAAATGCTAACTTTTTTTAAATACATTTTTATGCATGTTAATCGTTATTAACTGTTTGACAGAGCTAATATTTTTAATCAATACATTTATTTCTCATTTTAATTTTGTTTATATATTTTTTAGTTTAATATGTGCAAAAATAAATATTATAAATTGCAATAATTAATTGCTTAATTATTAAATAAACTAGTAAAATGTAAATAACCCAATAAACGGTCAAGGTTGTTTCCATCCAAAAATGAAAGCAGAAAGCAAAAAGCAAAAGGTCATCCGGGCCAGTCACTGTTTTAGGAGGTCATTTGAGGAAAAGCAATAAAGCAAAGGGAAGTCCCAAGGAAATCCAGCCTGTACAAGCTTGGAAGGACACATGCAGAATAATACTACAAGCATTTCCTACATGACAGGAAATCTGAGACGCTCACTTTAAAACTCTTGAGCCGAACGCTTGGAAAAACACCAGCACATTTGACGATTTGTTAGTTGATCCTGCTGCTCCATTATTCTCAGAAACACTCATTCCAACCGGATGAATCCAATGAGGATAAATCTAAACAGATGGCTAAAAAGTCTGATTACTAAGGTGTCCAAAATGTTGTCCAAACACTGACATAATCCAATTACGAGAATACACAACCGATCATCGGCACAATACGCCCTGACACGAGTCAGTGCTATCAGAACAAACATGCACTTACAGTACTAGAACAAACTGTGAAGATCTAGAGCACTTCAGATCAAAATACAAAGAGAACTCACTAAAAA
>JAUMHP010000041.1:17833139-17859509 GCA_032361065.1 Enteromius trimaculatus | reverse complement strand
TATATATATTCTTATACCAATTAATTCTTATAGGTACACTTGCACAAAGTCAGGTTTATACCAAACAGGTGCTAATGATCATCAATGTCACATGTAGGTTGAAACCCAGTCATGAACTGAAGCAGAAACAGCTGTGTAGGAAGCTTAAAACTAGGTGAGGAACAGCCAAACTCTGCTACCAAGATGAGGTTGTGAAAGACAGTTTTATGTCATGGTCATGGCTCAAGATTGAGCACAGCAACAAGACACAAGGTAGTTACACTGCACCAACAAGGTCTCCCCCAGACAAAGATTTCAAAGCAGACTGGGGTTTCAAGACGTGCTCTTTTGAAGAAGCACAAAGAAACAGGCAACGCTGAGGATCGTAGACGCAGTGCTCGGCCAAGGAAACTTAGTGCAGCAGGTGAAAGACACATTAAGCTTATTACCCCTAGAAATCAGAAGATGTCCAGCAGTGCCATCAGCTCAGAATTGGCAGAAATCAGTGGGACCGAGGTACACCCATCTACTGTCCGGAGAAGTGGTCAGGCCAGAAGTGGTGTTCATGGAAGAGTTGCAGCCAAAAAGCCATACCTCTGACGCGGGAACAAGGCCAAGCGACTCAAGTATGCAAAAAACACAGGAACTGGGGTGCATAAATATTTGAAATATTTGGCCGTAGCAGAAGGCAGTTTGTTTGTCAAAGGGCTGGAGAGCGGTACAATAATGAGTGTCTGCAGGCAACAGGGAAGCATGGTGGAGGTTCCTTGAACGTTTGGGGCTCCATTTCTGCGAATGGAGTTGGAGATTTGGTCAGAAATAATGGTGTTCTCAATGCTGAGAAATACAGGCAGATATTTATCCATCATGCAATACCATCAAGGAGGTGTATGATTGGCCCCAAATTTATTCTGCAGCAGGACAATGTCCCCCAAACATACGGGCAAAGTCATTAAGAACTATCTTCAGCATAAAGAAAAACAAGAAGTACTAGAAACCACAGAGCCCTGATCTCAACTTCATCGAGTGTGTCTGGGATTACATGAAGAGATGTGAGAAAGCCTACATTCACAGAAGAACTGTAGTTAGTTCTCCAAGATGTTTGGAACAACAAAAACTGTGTGCAAGTGTACCTAGAGGAACTGCTGCTGTTTTGAAGGCAAAGGGTGGTCACTCCAAATACTGACTTAATTTAGATTTCTCTTTTGTTCATTCACTGCATTTATGAAAATAATGTTTAACACTTCCATTTTTGAAAGCATTCTTTGTTTACAGCATTTTTTTGTAAACTTTGCGCTGTACTGTATATATACATACATGCGCATAGATACATTATACGGATAGTTACACATTTAATATTACAATAGAACTATAAACATATTAGAAATATATCACATTTTTGGGCATCATTAATAATATAAAATCGTTGCTATTTTGTAATAAACAGCTGCCTAAAGATTTCTGTGGTTTAAATAAATAAATGAGTGTGGAGTAAACTAAACTAAAAATATCTTGGTGTCAGGTGACCGAGCGGGAGCTAAAGTCTGGCGGGACAAATGTGCAGGTGACGGAGAAGAATAAGAAGGAATATATCGAGCGGATGGTGAAGTGGAGGGTGGAGCGTGGTGTCGTCCAGCAGACACAAGCTCTTGTTCGGGGCTTTTATGAAGTAAACATGCTTATCATCTGATTTACTCTCTGCTCTTTGAGTGTTAAGTACTGTATAAGTGGCCATTGTTTAACCTTTGACCTCTGTGTTTGTTTATGTAGGTGGTGGACTCCCGCCTGGTGTCAGTGTTTGATGCCAGAGAGCTGGAGCTGGTTATTGCAGGAACAGCAGAGATTGATTTAAACGACTGGAGGAACAACACAGAGTACAGAGGAGGTGAGAGGACATGCTTACACTACATACCCACCAATGCAGAAATACAACATAAATGCATTTGATATTGTGGCCATGCTAAAGTTGTTGAAAGTCAATTTCAAGAGCTTGAATTAATTGTATTTTATATAAGTTTCCATCATATAATTCCCTACATTTAAGTGAATGAATAAGCGGGTCAGTGATTTTAAGTGCTGTCAGAGACGCTTCTATGAAAAAAAAAAGTGCACATTTCTAGTGTATCTGAGCTCTGTCCTTGTTGTTCTCAGGTTATCATGATGGGCATATTGTGATCCGGTGGTTCTGGGGTGCGGTGGAGCGTTTTAATAATGAACAGAGACTGCGTCTGCTGCAGTTTGTGACGGGCACCTCCAGTGTGCCGTACGAGGGCTTCACCGCTCTGCGCGGGAGCAACGGCCTGCGACGCTTCTGCATCGAGAAATGGGGCAAGATCACATCGCTCCCGAGGTACAGTGATGCACTCTTTCATCTCTCACAACTTTGGTATGGGAAATGTTTAACATGAATTCAGAGAATATCAGTAATGAAAGATACAGGTCCTCTTAGCAACACAAACATTAGATTGCTCTACAAAACTCCTTCTGCAATATTACATTTGACATTAATTTCCTGTTTTTTTTATTTCTTGAAATAAGATGTAAACATTTTTTTTAGTCATGACAGTATTCAAATAGACAGTTAGTGTTGTTGTCATTGATGTTAAAAACATGAGCAGACCTGAAAGCAGATTGGTCTTGACATGAGACTGTCTGGTTTCTCAGGGCGCACACATGCTTTAACCGTCTGGATCTTCCGCCGTATCCCTCCTACACCATGTTGTACGAGAAACTACTGATCGCTGTGGAAGAGACCAGCACTTTTGGCCTTGAGTGAGGACTCCATAAAACACCTTCCTCCCGGTGACCTTTCCATGTACACCGTATGTAATTATCTACTTGCGTGGATCGTGTCCTGTGTCTGTTTCTTTGGTTTGTTCAGGACACCACTGCATGCATCAGTCACCTGCGCGGGTGGAAAGTGTGTAACGGGTATGCAGAACTGAAAGAGAAGCCTTCAACCTGCTTTAACACTCAGGGCCTCGACCTCCGCTGGAGTCGCTCTCAGTTCACACATCATCATTTCACCGCACACCGTCACGGCCAGCATCCTTTCTGTTGGTGCATTTTCACATTGACAAGAATTGTAAAGTTCAAACCAAATATGCTCATGGACCGAGGTGCCGTGATTACTGTAAATATGTGCACTAGTTCACATGATCTCACCGAGCACGGCATCATCACAGAAAGCGACGTCACTTTGCAGGAGTCAGAGAGGGAAATGGCAAACCTGAGCCTTGATTTGACACTTTTGATTTATTCATTTTGTACTGATCTGTATATTTAAATATTAAAATCATTGAGGCATTTTTAAGGATGTTTAAGGCTTCATGCTGTCTTGTCTGTAATGTTTGAATGAATTTACTGTGATGACATACGATTGCTTATAATAACCCAGCACTACAAGCGAAACACAACAAATCCAGTCAGAATATATTTAATGTTTATTATACAGCTGTGTGGAGAGGTATTTTAAACCAGTGAGACTGCTCTGCGGGGGACCCATCCAGCATAACAAAACATTAAAACAAAGGACAGGGGAAAACGTCTCGTTCGTTACTATATAAGACACTGTGTAAAAGTGCATTCATAGTGATTTATAGTGATTTGAGCCAAAGGAGCAACGACCATTGGTAATGCGATGTGGGCCTGTACTTTATGTAAATGAGTAATGCTGTGAACTGCCAATGGGAAGGAAGACATCTCAGAAGTAAATGCTCATAATGAGCAGTGTCATGTGATTCAGTATGCACTACTGCTGTTAGCATGAACCGTTTCCTTCAGAACGTTCATTTGTAGTGTTAAAGTGCCCCTATTATGGGTTATGAAAGGTTCATATTTGAGTTTTGGGAGTCCCAAACAAAAGGTTGACAAACATTCAAGGTTAAAAAACACTTTTGTTTTCTAAAAATATGTATTTATTTTTACCTTATTTGTTCAACGGACTCCCAAACGATTCGTTCAACGATTTCATTTTTCATTAAAGCAGTGTTGTGTGCTTTTACTTCTCCTAAAGAGGAAATGGGCTAATGATTCATTTTGACATCAACATGGAACGGCTTGGGACTTGCTTTCAATGATTCAGAGTCTACTCTTACTTTTGAGAGACAGTAACTTTATACTCTGTGCACTTTCAGATGTAAAACTTTGCAGGATGTTTTCATTCACTTAGAGCTGTGTTACACACTACATGAAAGATAATTGTCAAAAACCCATAATAGGACTTTAAAGGCACTTTAAAATGGAATGATACTTTGTTTTTACTTATTCTATTTAATGTATTTATTTCAATTTCTAGGTTTAGAGAATTGGTGTTACTGTCCGTGCTCCCATTGGCAGTTGCTGCATCACTGTTGTTGCTCATTTGGATAAATTTAAAATGTTTGTCTAAACTTTGTCACATCACCATCTCCTACTGTCACTGAAAAGTAAATTTTCTGATGCCATAACATGCGCTCGCTTTCCCTAATGTTTATGAAATGTTTTTGTTTTTCTATTTATATGATATCTTTTTATGACTTCAGTTGGTGAGGGGACTGAAAGATATGACAGACCAAATAGTAAAAATTGTGCACCACACGTCATGTTCTTCAGAGCGTTTCAGCTGTTTGTAAATTTGAAGAGCAGTGAGTCATTTATTTATTTGAAAAGGAAATTGGTTTAAATGTCAGGGCACATTTCTTTGAAATGTTAAAGTTGTTCGTTCTGTGGTTGGTTTTATTGACGACTAGATTTGATTACTGTGCTGAAGTTTTGATTATTGTTCATGTTTACATTTTAAGATGATGTGAATGTGTGTATTATACATTAAGATGGTCATAAATTAACATGATGCCATTTGGAGGAGTACGTGTTTCTGTCTAATCCACACTTGATGAATCACTCTTTTACTAATGTCTCCTGAAAATGCATTGTTTGAATATGCAGAAAAATGGGAAATCATACAGATTAAATTATGTTTTCCTGAAGTTTTCATCTTTGGGTGAACTGTCCTTTTAATGTGGTGGTGATGATGAAGCAATCATGTCTAAAATGTACTTCAGCTCAAAATGAACAACACTCAGCTTAAGATATTAGGAATGTAGAAAGGGAGTTTGTATTATTTATCCCAATTAAGAAATTATGAAATGTCTGTATATCACATGTGTATATACTTGCTTGAACAGTCAATGTAAAATCTAAATTTTAAAATGTGATGAAACGGCCAACAATTCATCTTTTTTTAAAAACATCTCTTCATACTTACTATTTGCATAATGTTCGTTTTCTCAAATGTATATTACTATGCACATTTGGTTGGAATTGTAAGAAATGCTACTCTTTGGTGCTTGTGGAGGACGTTTCTTTATTTATCAAGACGCTCGCAGCCATAACGAGAAGGTTCTGGAACATACTGCCTCTCTATAAACGTGGCATTCTGGGAAATGCAGAAGGATTAGGCTCCTGCTTCCACCTCGGACACATACACTAGCCTGCTTATGTCCTTTTTACACTTTAATCTATGTGTATGGAAGAGAACAAGAACAGGAAATGTACAAATGTTTTGAATTGTGTATTGCGGTCACTTATAGCGCCTCTCTCAGGCTGAGCTCTGTAACTACAGCATAACACTGTTAACGAATGTCAATAAACAATCACTTTCTAATGCAGAGGCTGACACTTGATCCGTCAGATGTGGTTGTAAGTCTTGCTGAATCTGGAAAATTGTAGTATTTATTAGTAATATTAGATGTTAACGCTTATATGTAATGCGCTATGGATAGTAACAATCTGACAGTGCACTGAAATCAGGTTGAATTTAACGTGGCACTGTTAAGGCCTAGCTGTCACAGCTCACAACTTTACAGAGATTTTCTTAACTGAAAGGTTTTTATTTTTCAGAAATGTTTCGTCAGCTGAACAATCATGTTATACAGCAGTACAAT
The DNA here is from genome assembly GCA_032361065.1 of Enteromius trimaculatus. Classification (NCBI taxonomy): domain Eukaryota; kingdom Metazoa; phylum Chordata; class Actinopteri; order Cypriniformes; family Cyprinidae; genus Enteromius; species Enteromius trimaculatus. The sequence continues at coordinate 17,853,606 of JAUMHP010000041.1, read as the reverse complement.
CCATTTAACCCCCTTTACTCAAGTCTTTTACATGCATCCCCATCAAAAATAACAATGTATATTAAATTTATAATTTGAAATATGTAGATGTGTGTATCTATAGCCTGTTAAGTTGCCCCACATGAAATAATATATAGGCTAAATATTAGTGTATTTGAACCACTATAGTAGCCTAAATTATATTATAGGCTACTGTATGTTATACTACACTTTGTTAATGGATGCTACAGCATGTAGTATTAACAGCAAACTAATAAACTTCAATAAATTCTGTAACCTTTAGTTTTTTCTACACTAAACGGTAGTGTATGCTATTTTAGTATAATATAGTTGGAGAAAACTTAGTACAGAATTTGGTAATTTGTTTATATAATTGTTATATTACCACAACAAATTATTTTAAGTACTGACAACAAACTCACTAAAAAAATGTCAAAAAACCCGTAGTATTTACTATAAACTATTATTTTTTTAATTCAAAGGGGTTTTGTTTGTTTAATGCATTTCATGAATATTGCACATTGAAGAGGAAAACATTAAATTGTAGTGTTTTAGCAAATGTTATGCAGTTTCTTTCCCTCGTCCCTCAATTTACCCAATTTGGTATCTTCACAGTCTCCCTTCTCATACTTCTTGTTATTCCTGTAATATTCAAGAAAACCTCAAGTCATCTGAAATGTGCCAAAACAAGCGAGCACATCTCTCTACAACCATATAATAAGCAAAAAATAAATACATTTAAAAAATATTAAAAACTTGATGTCATTAAATGAAGGATTTATACACTGCAATGGTTAAAATACTGTAATGTTATTTGAAATCTTGCAAATTCAGATGAAAACAGATTGGAGGAAGTATTTATATGCATGGATGTTTTGGCAGATGGAAGTGAAGACAGATGGTCCCAAGAGCTCTGTGGAATATGAGGATATTTCTGGAGCAGGAGCGGGTGGTTTTGAGGGATAACAGTGGGATTTTTAAAGGGCTTGAAGGAGGAAAGTTTGAGACATGAAGCCCCAACTCAGTCTGGAACCAATGTTTAATCAGATTCAGAACAGATTCAGAGAGAACTGAAGAGTAACGCGCTAGCGTACTGCTCACTGCACTACTGTTTCACATATTACCTCTAAAATCATTGTGTGCATGATCAGTATGCATTATGCACCAACAATTGTTTTAAATTGTAGTATGCTACATTGTTGCAACTTGGAAATACAATGGCTGAATTCAGAATAGCATACGGCTTGTTCTATTATGCAACCTATGATCAGCATACTGTCAGCGTAAACATAAAAAGCCATTTAATTGCATTGCATTGTGGGATACATTTTACGCAGTGTATTGTTGTTGTGCATTATGGAAAATAGTTGTCTTTACATACTCTACATGTATACTAAGACTAATAGGTAAAATGAATGCAATATTAAACTAATAATAATAGATATTCTTAATATTATTATTATCATGGCTTTAAGTGTTTTAAACATTATTTTTATTTAAACATTTTTGGTTTTCTGGCCTCAATCTTTCAACCAAAAAAAAAAAAAACTAATGAGAGGAGATGTGGATCAGGCCTTGTGGCTAAACTGGGTCACTGTGTTTCTGTGGATGATGTCTGCTCCCTTCTGTGAATATAGATTTATGGTACTTAAGAGTTATTATGAACTGAGCATGGTTTAAATAAGTCAAATGAAAAAAGAGACACAGAGAAATATTTTAGCACATGGCTAAAAATGATATTTACAGCATGCTTAAAAGAACATCATCATGCAGCTATCTTTATTTCCAGTGAACAAAAAAGAAAAATGAGCACAAAATTGTCTGTAAAGCTCTTAGCTCACAAAGACTCAGAATGCACTTGTTTTCTGTATCTTTCATCTCAAATGATTCCAATTTCTAGGGTTTATGAATAACAATCTTTTACTGACACCTACTGGTAAAGTTTAATAACTACAATGATACAAGACCAGTCACAATGACAATAACAGACGATCCAAAGATCCCAGAGTGTTGGCAATACAAGCTGTATTGAATTGTAGTTTTCATGTTTCATACATTTTAAGTTGGAAAGTGGAACAGATTGATGTTATTATCGTTTGACTTATTTTATGTGACCCTGCTTCAACATTGTTATAATCAGATTTGCTTTAAACAATTAATGACCAATGTATTTATTTAATTCAGTGGGAGTGGTTATCGTTTTATGCATGTGTGTGTGTATAAAGACATGCTTGATATAAAGATGATAAAACATGAAAGTTTCACATGCATCTTAAACGAAGCACATAAAGTACTAAAATCAGTTCTTTTCCAAGCTGCTCCAAAATAAAGCGCTTCATAAGACACAGCTTCCATACAAGTAGTAAAGTAGACAGATATATGTGAATGCCATCATCACATTAGTTTAAAAAAATCCGACTGTCAATCTATAAACTGCCCGAGGCTGCTCTTGTATTTGTTGTCTGTTTAAGACCGATGAAATGTTTCTGAGTGAAGCTACTCTTCGGATTCTGTCTTGTTGAAAACCTCAATGATCTCACCTTCCTTCAGCTTCAGAAACACTTGCTGGAGGTGCCATCTAGTAACAAAAAGAGGTTAAGATGATTATATAAATGTAACTTAAAAATGTGTGTGTGTGTGTGTTTATTTAAAGAGGTGAAATCTTGGTACCTGTTCATGAGAGCGTCTCTGGTGGAAGCTGTGTAGAGATAACCTCCGGTTTTTGACCCAGTAACTGGGATCTTCAGCTGGAATTGATATATAAATATATTTAAGGGATGATTAATATATTTCAGACCAGTAGTAAAGCGGGTATTTTTGATGTGCTTCCTGGAGGCAGGTTTATGGTGATGCTGACCCGAGCGCTGCTGTGGTCGATGCGGTTGTGTCGGTCAGATAAATGGATGTTGTGTATCTTCAGAGGAGGAGCACCCAGACTGGTCATGGCGGTGGAATTATTGTTCAGCTTTTCAAGGGCAAGTTGGTAATGCTCCGATTTTGAAAAAGTTTCTGAAAACAAATGTAGCAGAAATCACACAAAAATGTTTACCAGCAAACAGAATCTTTAATTAGTCCTGACTTACTCTGCATGAGGTAATACATCATAGCACAACCGCCGCCGGTCACTACTGTCATGAATATGGTCATCTGCTGCAGGAGGCTGGTGGAGCGGCTCATCCTTGCTTCAGATGGAGCAAATATCTTTTGGCTTGAGGAAAACTCTAATAATAATAATAAAGAAAATATCTTATAATATAAACGGAATATTCTAAGTAAATTTAAACAAGTATATTTTTTACCATGAACTTAAAAACCTTTTGATCTAAAGGCTTCAGCTTCATTGGCATAAATTGAGCACAAAAGACTGCTTAAAATTTTCTTCTAAACTGAGCATTTTTATCAGGCTCCTATGTTTAGGATCAGTAATTTTACTCTAACGGCAATGTATATGTGAACTTATAACAATGCTCATTTCAGAATAAAATTTCAGACGGCACTTAAGAAGCTTTTGCATCTGAACTCGTCATATATATATATCACACCCACTCCATGCATATGGTTCTCAAACGTCCTTGAAAACAATACTACCATGGGACATTCTCTGGAAAAAAAAAGCATGTACTAAAATGTGTGGTAATAGCAAAGTACATTTAATTAACAAATATATATATATATATTAAAAACCTATTTATATTACAACATACTGCACTCGTCTTAAAGATTGCTACTGTAGCTTTAGGAGTTATTGTCAAAATGTCCCTATTCTCCCAGAATTGAGCCCTAATTCATTCGTGCATCTACGTCAAGGTCAGTTAATAATAACAACAACTCACCGTCACATCTATTATTTATTTGATAAGCAAAGACCAAAGGGACATTGCTATAAAACACTACAAGCAGCGCGCCATGGAAGCGGCCATGTTTGTTTTAATTTGAAAAACTTTATTCAAACATCGATGAGTTTAATCTGAAGAAACACGCTGTAGACGATTTATTATAATATAAACGATAAAAATGTTAATGCAAAGTATTAATGTAAAGTTAAGAACTATTGATCATTCTAAGAATCGGTGAATTTGTCGTCCGTATCTGTTAACAACAGAAACACGTGCGACTGGAGCGCGTGACGTCAGACGCACACGGGTTACGAAAAAAGAGTTACGAAAGTTCTTTTCAGTCACACCGGCTAATGTTATTCATCCCTCGTATTTCCCTGCAGATACTTTAGAGATCCACACCGAAGGCTCTTTGCGTACATTCAGAGGTGAGGAGATGTCTTGCGCTTGTGCTTATGCATAAAGAATGGGCATTATTCGTTGTGTAATCTCAAATTCGCCCTGTTTTTACGCATTCTGTTAACCAGGACGCAGATGCATTTAGTTAAAGTGACGCTTTTGGTTATTTAATTAATACGAGTATTGAAACATGGTATTAAAGGGGGAAACAGACATGCGTTGAGAATATATTGCTAGCCTTTTTATAATAGTCAGTTGATCACAAGCCATACATAACCAACTTTTGTTTCTGTTCCTGCTGTTTAGTTCCGTTAACTTCCATGGATATATTCATCTATGTATGTATGTATGTATACGGGTGGTTCTATAATTGCGCGTACATTTATTGTCCCCACAAAATCAGTCATTATTTTTTCTACTTTTTGTTATTTTCATTCATTTTCATTAATTTATTACTGTTCTTTATTAATTACAAGATGTGCAGTCCATAACAATATAATAATTTATTTTAAAAGTGTCTTAAATAGCTAAAAATCATGATTTCTTTTTGTCCTCATTAGTCAGTGTAACATATTTTTTGTGATCATGTATCAATGTTCAATCAAAATATTTTGTAGTACTTTTCTTTTGGCATCAGTTTATTCTTTTTATTTGTTAAAGCCCTAAATAGTTACTTACATAATTCTACAACATTAAATTATGTAAACAGAAAAAAAGTCTTAGAAAAAAGTGTGTCCCCAAAACTGGTATCAGCCCTGTTACCATACCATAGTTTTCCTCTAAACTGGTGGAATTATCTCTCAGGATTGTGGAAATAACAGGAAGATGTCACTTTCTCTCGCTGATAACATCTGAAGCACTATCTCACAAGTATTTGTGCTCTCTCTGAGAAAATATTTAAATCTAAAAACTTCTTACACCAAGAGTTATTTTTAAAACGTCAACTCCGTTATCACAATATCAGAAGGGAAACAGAATATATTACTGATCTCACACTGGGTTATTTAAAGCTCTTTTAATCAGTGTCAAAGTTCATGTTTTTAGCCAGCAAGTGGAGATTTTGAAAAGAAACTCAATAAAAATGTCAGTTCTGTTACACTATTGTATCCATATTGTCTCCATAACAGAGAATAATTATAGAATAATACTTTACATACAGTAGTCAACTACCTGATCAAAACCTTTCATCAAAGGTGTCCTAAAAACCAAAATGTGATCTTATTTTAGATTTTTTTGATCCACTTCAGATGTTGACTGCTACATATAATTTACTTATTTATTTGCTTTGTGTGTGTGCGTTTGTGATTTTTTTTTTTTTTTTTTCATTCACTGTCATTTGAAAATAAATGCAATCATAAGCATAATAAATATAAGTATAAATTCCCAGAGATAATTTATTTCCGGCAATTCTGCTGTTATCACCATCATGATAGGCACACTATAAATGCTGTTAAAGAAATGTTTGATGTTTATATTGAATCAAAAGATCATTTTATATATTTTTTTCAAAAGGATGTAGTTTCAAATATCAATTAGCCTACTTTTACAAAAAAAAAAATAGTCGTTAAGTGTTTTCATTAAGTGTGACTCTAGTTCAAGCTCAAACAAGCCTTTATCAGACACATGCACTCACACCAAGAATTTCAGTTCCTTCTGCAAACTTCTCAAACCGGTTTCTCAGAAAAACTGCTCTTTCATCATCCTTATTGGCAAAGACAGTGTGGTTGTGGATCAGTCCACTCCATGCTTGTTTTCAACTTTCCCCTAGCTGTTGCATTTCCATTATACAGCGTTTAAATCGAATTCAGAAACTCACTTCTGATGAATGTAATTAATGCTGTTGTGTTACCGCAGGAATAATGCTGGGATCAGTGGTTGTAGGAATAGGCATTGCAGGATGTGTGAGAATGAGAGATTTGCTCGCTCCTCTGCCGTCCAGCGCTGCCGAGAAGTTCAGCATCAAAGGCTTTGTTTCCAGGTCAGAGCTTCGTCCACACATTCATACAAACACCTGATTTACTGGACTAATTACTAAGCACATACATTACATGTTGGTTTATTTTGACTTCACAGAAAATAAAATAATGACTGTAGTCATTTCTTATATGTTTACTGTGCTGTTCTTAGTGTGCAGTTTCAGTAGAAATCCATAAACACGCATAAATGTAGCATGTCGAAACACATGGCAGAAGAGAGCAGATCTGGGGGCGGGGCTGGGGTGCGAATGCATACATTTTATTGGTCAATGTCTGACTAATGAAGTGCAGTGCAGAAAGAAACTTGTTTTTTATGCATATGTATCAGTTATTTGTAAAACACTGCAAACTGCTTTCATAAGAAATATTTGTAGCTTTTACAGGATCTTAAGACTCTGCATTTATTGTGTCATTCAGGTATATCTGTTAGACAGAGCTGTGAGTGTAAATGGCAATAATACAAATATTTATATGACAGGTTCTCAAATTTAGATCAACAAGCTCTCGAGTTTTGCTACTGATTTACCTTCAAAGACACTTTTGGTTATTTAATTAACTCGAGCAGTTAGCATTTATTTCATTAGCTGGCACTTATGTCAAGGTATACATAACCAACTCTGTCTCAGTTTCCTGTTTCTGTTTCTGCTGTTTAGTGTTGCTGTATATATATATATATATATATATGATTGATGATGATGCAAAAATGTAGCTTTGAAATCCCAGGAGTAAATTACATTTTAAAATATTTTGAAATAGAAAACAGTTATTTGAAATTGTAAAAATATTTCAAAATTGTACAGTTTTTGCTCTACTCTCTCTCTAACCTCTTTAAAAACACTTGAGTCTATCTGAAGTCCTGCTGGTGTTTTGTGTTTGTTTAGGAGGGCTCTTGAAGATCAGCAGGGTGTGAAGCAGATCTCTATGATGGAGGCTTTGAGCAGAGAAGACATCCATGCTGCTTTCATATGCACGGAAAACACTGACCACGAAGAGCACATCAGGTGACACAGACTTCCTCCTCACACATGCTTGCTTCTCACAGAAATGATCATGTGTATGTGTCTTCCCATGATCTTCTCAATCTCAGGCAGTTTCTGAAGGCAGGGAAGCATGTGTGTGTTGAGTATCCCATGACCCTCAGCTACACGTCTGCAGTGGATCTGTGGGATCTGGCTCAGCAGAAGGGTGAGTTTCTGTCCTCTACATAACTTTGTACTAAATACTAAACTAAATATTTGAGTGGTAGAGGTTTGTCATTAACATGACTCTGGCTCCGGGAGGGTTGAATGTTTAACTTCTTCATGGTATCTTCAGGCCTGGTGCTACATGAAGAGCATATCGAACTCTTCACTCCTGACTTCAAACAGCTAAAAAAAGACATAGCTGGGAAAACGCTGGAGGAAGGAACGCTGCACTTTACAGGTGTGACTATATAATAGCATGCAGTGCTTGTATTTTAAAGGCTTCCACTAGGGTTTAGACTGATGATGATTTTTTTCTTCTCAGGTGGATCCCTGAAGACAAATTTTGGCTTTCCGTCTTTCAGTGGTATTGCCAGACTGACCTGGTTGGTTGATCTTTTCGGGGAGCTCACAGTTACTGCAGCATCTCTGGTGGAGGAGAAAGACAACAAATACATGAAGATGACAGCACACTTACTGACCCGACAGCAGAAGTCAGTACACAGACAGCTGTTATTACGTGAATTATATTCTAATTTTTTAATGAATAGCTGACAAACTTGAGATTTGGGGTTAAAATATAAATGAATATATGCAGTAAAGATATATTTTCAGTCAAACACTTATATATCATAATATATGTGACCTTAGATACATTAGCCTTCAGTTTTCAGGGTCAAAATTAGAAATGTTTTTAATGCCAAAAATGATTTGTAAGAAATTAGTAGATATTAAGTAAAGAGTTACTTTGTAAATATATATATCAAAACATAATTTTCGTTTAGTAATATGCATTGCTAAGAGGTTCATTTTGGACAGAAAAATAGTTTTCTCAATATCTAGATTTTTTTTGTGCCCTCAGATTCTATATTTTGAAATATTTGTATTTCGGCCAAATATTGTCCTATCCTAACAAACCATACATCAATAGTGAGCTTATTTGTTTAGATTTTGATAAATTGACCCTTATGACTGGTTTTGCGTGCCAGGGTGACACATATTAAAAAAAAAAAAAAGAAGAAAGAAAGACTTATTTTTTATTTTTTGCAGTTAAATAGTAGCACATGAGACATGAATTTTAAAACATATTTTAAACACACATTTTATAAATAAAAATGATAGCTTACTGCCATGAATCTATGGGATATTTTCACTCTTCACACATTCATTCACTTTAAATGTTTTACTTTTATTTAAATGTAATTTATTGTAATTTTCTATATATATTTTGTATTACTATACAATTGCATTGCCATGAAAACCAAGATTTTAAATTAAAATGTAAATGAACATTTTCAGAAAACTTACATTCTTCTAACTGAAACTGGTCACCCTTTTGTTTAATCTTTTTTTTTTTATAATTTATAAATGAATATGCATCTGTCACACAAGTTAATCAGTTCTCTCTGACGCAGACCTCTAACTTGGATTGAAGAGCGGGGTCCAGGACTGGGCAGAGTCAAACACATAGACTTTCGCTTCCAGGACGGCAGCATCACAGAGCTTCCTGCGGGTCAGCGGGAGCCGGTGGGGCTGTTCATGCAGGATCTGGTGCTGTTTGGCCGGAAGCTGCAGGGTGAAGTCTCTGCTGCTGAGCTCCAGGAGGAGAGGAGCAGGATCTTACACTGTCTGCAGCTGGCAGACCGCATCCAGAAGCTCAGTGAAAACACTCAGGCCTGAACCTGAAGCTGTCCACACTACAGGCTCACACCATACATAAAGAATTGTGGGATATGTCTGTGGTATAGAGACAGTGCAAGTTAATATAATTAAATATAGAGGTTTATTGTCTTTGAGTAATTTCAACACTGAAAATCAGTTCACTGAGAAGTTGCTTTTTGTGGTAGCTTGTCACCACTAAGGGAAAAGAATAAGAAAAAATGGTCACTTATTTATTTCACTATTCATTTATTCTATTCTGCGTTTACATCTTGGAGCCGGATGAAAGTCTGAATTGTGAGATAAATAAGAAACCAGCTTTCATAGCTATTCAGCTCTTAGAAGGACAAAAAACATAAAAGTAAGTTTTTTCTGTTCCTCCCAAAAACAACTAAGTTATAATCTTGTTGTCCTTTTTAGACCTTGACAAATATTTTTGGTGAAATATGATTTGTCTTGATATTGCAGTGATAAAAATAAATCTGTGTAAAGTTTAAAATTTGATTTGGAAATGTAACTAATAGTTAATAGTAATATCTAGTTGGCTGCATCAGGATATGCAGTAACTGCACAATTCTTTATTGTAACATCAGGGGTGCCCAACCCTGCGCCTTGCGATCGGCTGTCCTGCAAAGGCAGCCCTTGTGTAACTCATTACTTATTAATATAACATTATTAACATAAGATTTTATTATTTAGCAGAAAGCGATAATTGTTGCTGAATACTTTTTTTTTTTTTTTTGTAAATCATTATTTTAATATGCGTCTGATACAGTGAGTCTTTTTTAATACATCACATCTGCACCAAAGTTCATTACCCATTTCAGACATGAACCTTGCGTGATTAGTTATTGGTGTTCATACAGGCTGGAGCATTGCAACAGTATGTACACTATATATGTTTGGTTTGATATTATGTCACAGAAGTTGAATGTTAAATATATATGTTTGAGCGCGATAACTATGTGTCAAGTTTGAAAACTGGATAAGCTCTGTAAGCATGCCTTGAGCAAAATCAAAGATTCTCTCATCATTCTGCGGTAGAAGTTTTTTTTTTAACTGATCTTTTTTTTTCATATCTCTGTTCTCTCTGGAAAAGCACTGAATGAAGCATATATGTATGTAATATTGTCAGAAAAAAATTGAGAGAAAAAGAAGTGTTTTGTTTCAAATCAGTATGTGTTGTTTAGATTTGTCTTCATGTTTACCTGTGTGTTTTCAGTTAAAACAATAAAATCTGCTTTCTGGAAGTGCATTTCAGAAGACTCATATCCTGACTGAACTCTGTTGCGTCAAGATTTATTTATTTTTTGCATTACGGTATTTTAATAGGAATCCTAAATCAGCACAATAAGGCAGAAAAAATTAAACGAGAGGTTCAATTACTCTTGAAATGATTTAGATAAGTATAACGTTTTTCATATTACAGAACTGTGTATGGATTCAGAGGTGTATTCATTCTCTAAAAGTGTGAAGCAAAAAATATTTTTCCAGTAACACTACAGTAGTTATTAATAACCAGGACCAAACAATGAACAGTGTTTACTAAGGTAATTAATTAGTTACTTATTACTGGTCATTTCTACATATCCAAGTTGTATAAATTAATGTTTTATGAACAGTGTTTATATAAATAATAATAATAATTGATTCTAATAATAGTAATATACTAATAAATGCTGTTAAAAGTTCTTGCTTATTGTTAGTTTATGAGACCTAATGTAATACTAATGCTGACAAATTGTATTTTTACCATTTATTTGTTCATGTCTCAAATTAATAAAATCCTGTAAAACTTCTTGATCATGTTCAGACATCAAGAGTGAAAGCACAGTTTCAGCTTTTGTCAGTTAGTTGACAAGGGCATTGCCATATTTCTCAGGAGTTGTGGTTAGATAATGTCAACACTGTCATGAGCACTGATCCACAGAAATCAACTAACAGTTGAGAACACACAGTAATATGCAGTAAAATCATCCTTGCTGACTTCTTGTTCCACACTGGACAGTTAGGCAAAACCGGGCGTGAGTAACTGATTTGGATCTGGATGATAGTCTCTGGAATGTCTGAGAACGGAAGTACTTCTGTGCATCATCATCATGACTCGAGTTAAAATGGACATGTCGCTATACACAGTAATAAATATACAAAAAATATATAATCAATGCAATAAAGGCAGACATATATTGAAGTCTTAGTTCACAGAACGTCACAACAACTGCATCAATCTGCAGTCAGTGTTTAGTCTTTAACCTTCGACTGTAGGTCAGATCTTTCTGCTGGCTCGGTCATTTAAGCCAAGGCAAAGAGAAAAACATTCCTCCTGGGTGACCATCAGACCTGAGGACAGCAGGGCATTCTGGAAAGCTTCCTCTGGAAGTCAAAGCGATGCAGGCTGAAGGTGATTGGGGTCTGTACAGTGGTCATAAGAGCTCACGTGGATTTCTGTCGGTAATGAAGTGTCAGGTCTCCACCGCTCTTCCAGATGAAATGCTTTACAGTCCTGAGGTCCATGTTTGGATCCAAAACCTACAAACGACAGAGCCTTTAACAAGAGAGTACAAACAAGCTTTTCACCAATTAGAAGAACAATGAAAATTATACGACCCTGTCCGAAACAATCAGTGCAGTTGAGCATTAATAAAAATGGGTGTGCGATTAATGTTAAAGTAGCAGAAAGTCACCAAAAATGTAAAGCATTTACTTAAGTGTAAGTTTCTTTTCACACTGTTTACCTGAGGTTAAAGCAACTTTAACCCTGGGTTAATCAATGTTTGAAACTGGTAATCTTATTAAGGGTTACTGGTGTCACAAAAGCTGTGTAAAGCTGCTTAAAAACCAACGGCCGATCAAAACTAAATAAGTCACCTCATTTAAATTCGTTTCACCATCTGAGAAAAAATAAGATGTTGAACAGCAAACAATAAGTACATTGGAGAGATTGGTCTCTGGAACGGTTTCATTTGTTTGGGAGCAGTCTGATAGGAGGGTCTGACCTGATCTAAACACATCAGCTCAATCTTCTCTTCAGCTATCACTGCGACGTCTTCCTCTTTCTCCAGCTCTCCCGGCTTGTCATTGGCTGAGGAGCTGGTGGTCTGTGACTCTGTGTCGAGGTTGATGATCTTCTCGTAGACGTGCTCCATCACTTTCCGCACCTGCAGCATGTCGCTAGCAGACAAACGGTCCCTGAAAATGATAATAATCACCAAAATATTGTTGCAAATTTGATTGTACACTTTAAACGGCATAGCTCTTATTAACAATAGCTTTTTCTATTTTGCCACTTTTAGAAACTTTTTACTTTTTGAGTGTTTTGGCCCCAGATGATGAATGAGGTTGGAGGTAGAATGGGATCTTGTTGAATTTTGGCATGTTTTTCTGTAGCAGAAAAGAAAAGCTGTTAATATACAATCACAAACACATGATGGACACGTAATGGGCTGATTGTGGGATTTGAAACACTCACATCTACAGTGATATCAATAACCCACTGAGGTACGGTTTCATTCAGTAACATGGACTCTGTCTCGCCTCCAGAGTCACGGCACAATAACCTGGAATTGGAAAGAAATGTGGCTAACAATGAAGACAGGATACAGAAAGGAAAGTCAGAGACTAAAAGTCTAATATCTTCATCGGTCCTGCCATTCTGACCTAAACAACGTTCTTCCTCCTGCCTCACCAAAGATGACAGGAGTGTGTGAAGGAACCTGGAAGTAGCCATTGCCCTTTTGAATTCGACTTTCCTGTTCACCATTCACTACAGACAAATTCACACAGACAATGTTCAAGTCAGAAACCGACCGCATATTTCCATGAACAACTTTAGCTCAGAAAGCTGGCTTTTCTCGGCTAAAAAGTATTTCCAAAAAATATTAAAATAAATTAAAATCATGGTTTACCATGGTTGAGTTCACTTTCCTCTTCTTCCATTGGGTTTATATGAGTTCTGGGCCAAAACTCTAACAGCGCCTGGAGGAGCAGCCCACCCAGATTCACTGAAACACACAAACAAGAGTTGTTACAAAATTCATAAATTACTGTTGAGCTAATATTGTAATGTCAGAACATGAATGATAACACACTTAAAAAATCCTGTTGTTTATCTCTATCAACATCATCTTGTTTTCTAAATGTCCTCACCTCAAGAAGACAGTAGTGAAAGAAAAAGCCAAATCAAATGTATTTCTAGCTTGATTTAAAGTGGATGCGTGTCATTTTAGCACTGCTAGTGGCACTGATTCACTTCAAATAAGTTACTCAAAAAAGATGATAATCATTATTTTAATCAATATTTTTGTTTTGTTTCATGAACGTCATTATTTGCAGCATAAATATTAAACAACAGCACCATGCACTTAGAAGAAGTCATTACACTTTGGATCAGAGCCATCTGGGCTTGTGAAACCAGCATCTTTAGCTGCAACCCACGCCGCAAAACAATCACTTTCATCCAGCGTGATGGTCAACATCTAAAAAAGAACACAATTAACATTTATTATCTTTCATCTCTTTATCATCATTATTCATTGAAAAACAAGATGCTAATACTCACCCCTGTTTTGAGATCTACAGTAAACCAGTTCGGCACATAGACCATCTTGAACCTCTTTTTAACTTCTTCATCAAAGTCCACTTTACCCAGGTCTTCCCCCTTACATGCCTACAAAACACAGAGCGGGATTACATAACATTTGGCATAAAGACGCCACAAATGCTGCTCATAATCTGCTCTTTACCTTGAGGACATCCCAGAATGCCACACTGTTATTGGAGTCTTTAGTGAGTATGTGCCTCTTGTCATTGAGAATATGACACTGAACAATGCTGGTGCCTCCTGAAATTAAATTCAATCTCTCAGTCAAAGATTAAACCAGTTTAACACTTTGATCAAGCAAGACTAGAAATCAGTCTTTTAACAGATCCAAAGTAACAAGCTACAGATATATTTGGCTCATGGCTCATTTAGAAATGCAACCAGCATTCTTACGGTTACCATCCCTGCTGGTTTTATCCAAAATATTAAACACTCAGGTCTTTTACCTTTGATGACCTGCTCCGGCTGTGTACACAGCGGAGTTAAAGGGGCACTGCAGTCGTTTTCATATTCTCCAGATGCTCTGAAGTTATGCATGCCCTTTAGAGACTGACAATGACAAATAAACAAATGCAGATGGATTTGAGCTGAAGGAACACTTCAATTTGGTTTTAAACGGATGCATTTTAATTCAGTTGCAGATTGACGCTACCATTTCTCTAACGTTCCCCAAGGCTGCATTTATTTGATTAAAAAACACACATCAAATACAGTTATATTTTGAAATCCCCCAAAAATCTCAAACTTTTAAACAATAGTGTGTTATTATATTATGAGCGTTCACCAAAATTGTTACGATTGCTCCAAATAAATAAAAAAAATTGCATTAGAAAAAAGAAAGACAGGAACTTTTAAAAATACTTTTATGGTCCTTTTTTTAGTCCTGTTTAGAGCAGTCATTGTCCTCCTTCACTATACTGTAATAGGAAAATAGCAGCCCAGACATATCAAAAGCAACTCTTTTTGGCTCAATAGCAAAAAACAAAACGTAATTATTGAATGTTTTGGCTGAACTATCACTTTAAGAATATGAATCTCTGAAATGTGACTCACCCATTTGTTTACAAACGCTTTAGTTGTGGACACCCAAATAGCTTGAGGAGGATCAGCTGATCTGTCCAGTTCCATCTGCACAGAGAAAACATCAGAGCAGTTTTCATAAAATATAGAATTTGATGATTACTTCATTGCTATTTTCCAACACCAAGCAGCTCTAGCTCACCTTCAAGATGGGAGCTTTCTCCTCACATATGAGCACACGCAAGTCAGGGTTACGCAGATCTGTGCAGTATATTTTTTTGTCACGTCCGCCGGAGTAGATGTGCGTGAAGGCGTCATTCACCTGCAGTGCCCAAACACCCTCATCGTGAACCCGGTATGTGGCAATGCATCGCTGCTGACCGAGAGACCACAAGCGTATCGTACCATCCGAGCTACCGGAGAGACACTAGACAGAGAAACAACAAAGGTTTAACACGTACCTGACGGAAAACCTTATCAAAGTCTATGCTTGTGTGACTATGGCTGTGTTTAGACAGGTAGAAAAAAACATATTTTTTAGTCTGAAAAGCAAAAAAAGATACAATAGCTAATGTTTATGAACCTAATCCAAATCCCATTCATATTAAAATGAGATCATTTGGAAAGTGATCACAAGTGAAAAAAAGTGCAATTATTTCTGGAGCTGCGTTGAAACCCTACCTGAGTGCCGTCTCTGTTTAACAATAATGATTTGACGTTGTCAGTGTGGCCTTTCAGCTTCATTAGTTTAGCACATGTTCGTGGATCCCAGACCCTCAACACCTGAAAAAAACCCATTACCATTAACGAAAACATTTTTACTTGAACCTGCAGTTGAAATGACAATTTTATTTCCTTGAAGCATGAAACCATACAAATTTCCATTCTTGAAATACGGAGACTAACCTTCTCAGTAGATCCTGAGATGATCACAGTTCCTGTCTGATTCATGGCCAGACTGTAGATGGAGTCCTTGTTTCCACTCAGTGAGGAAGCTGTCACAGAAATGTTGGAAGCAATCAGGATTATTGGAGTGAAAAACTAACATTCTGGAAAAGTGAAATAAAATATACAACAACAACTTATTTTCTTTAAGTTTAACTTGGTATACTAAAACTAATAACTAATAACAAACACTTTAAATTTCAGCTGAACACTGTATGTAGTACTGCATTCACTTTGGAATTTGTTTCCACAATCCCCTTCTTAATTACATGCTTCAACCCTAACTCGAGGAAGATGATGTCACAAAGAATGATTAGGAGAGTTTACTCACTGGTGACTGTGTTATTGGAGGCGGTCAGAGCTGTCAGTGTGTTCACATCCCACAGGAAGATCTGTCTGTCTAGTCCGGCTGATGCCACCAGCTCCTTGTCCTTTGCATAAGCTAAAGCTTTGACGTAGTCCTGAAGAGGGAATCACAATTGACAAAACATTAACTTAACGTCTTCATTAAATTGCAAACAAAATGGCAAGAACTTCCTCAAAATGTTAAGCTTTAATCCTTTTCTATGCAAATATCTGAAGCTATTAAACGCACCAAATTGTATGCCAATAGCCAAATGTCTGGTGATGCAAGACATCAGAATAACTCATTTTCATTAAGATTTTAAACAAAATTCAGGTAAACAACTAAGATAAACATAGGAAATGTACCTTATGTGTCCGTAGCGTGGACATGCAGAACCCTTTGTGTGCATTCCAGACTTTCACGGTGGTGTCCGAGGAGGCTGATATCACTACAACACAGAACAATCCACTCAAACTGGCATAAGCACACAATATATTTGGGCATGAAGCTTCTGTAAAAGGAATATTAAGTGCTTAGGCGTACATGTTTTTCCATTACAACAGAGGATGATGTCATTCACCCAGTCTGTGTGATGCTCCATTGAAGCAATGTAAGGATCCTGCTGCAACAGAAAACTCTTAGTTATACTTATCAGGAACATTTGACCACAGAGAGACAGAATGGCCATAAATTGTTACTTTGAGGCATATACAAAGTTAACACTGTTGCTCAAAGTGGAAAGTGTAGTCACAACAACAAGGGATTGTGAGCATTAATATTCATAAATCATGCAAAATGCAGGTTGTACTTTGTGTTGATTGACACTCCATATCCTTATGATGGAATCTCGGCCGGCTGTGAAGAGTCTGTTTAGAGCAGGATCCAGCTGAAGAGCGTTCACACCATTACGATTGTACTTCTCCACCTCATCTCGAATCACGTAGGAAACCTTTAAACACATCATTAATACTAACTAGTTTATTAAATATCAAAGACTACCTAAATTCTACCAAACAAACTAACTACTGTTACTTTTTACTATTAATTCATAAATATATATATATATATATATATATATCATATTAGATTAGAGACTTGTGAATCTAACATTAAGTGATTAACAATTGATTCTGATGCTGTACGTGTCTGTAAACACAATCTAATGAATCTAACGTTAATCAATGTGCAGACAATTGTACTAAACGTACAAAACTGAAATGCCTGAATATAAACCTGCATAGTGGTTTAATAAGTATTTGGATAGATTACAAAAATGAACTGAATGCCGCTGCATTACACATCATCATTATGCACTATGGTAACACCACAGTACTTCTTGTAAGGGTGAAGATGTTTCGTTTTGTAAATATTACGGACGCTATATTTGGCGACGCTTTCCTGAAACAAGTAAACTTATTATAAATTCACGAATACATAGATTTAAAGTTACCTAACATTATCTGTAAAATATTACCTGGACTTTTCTCCGTCCAGCAGCGTTCTGTCTGTGATGGGTCGCCATCTTACATGTTGACAATCAGTGAATGCGTCACTTCCTGACGAAAGCTGGAATATGAAATCTTCTGTCACAAGAGGTCACCGTTGAGTACATTTGCGCGCTATTAGATTTTTTTTATTGACATAATAAACAAATATTACAGAACTTACAAAACAAACAGAGAAGAACAGTACGTATAAGTATCTTATAAACATATAGCACAAATTCTAGACGTTTTTGTAACATTTTTGTTAACAGATGTAGATATTATGCAGTGCCGTTCTTACGTTAATAGATTTACCGTAATAATTATCGGCCGTTTTTTTCGGAGCTATAAGCATTTTAAATTAAGAGTTGAATAATTAAAAAAACAGATTAAGGCCAAAATGCACAGCATCACCAAAATTCACAAATCATTGAGAACGAAATTCGGGATTATTTGCATGTTTATGACAGCGCGTTGTGTATCTATAACCAAAAGAAATCCGAATATCAAACCGCAAACTATCTAGGGACGGCTAAACGTACCGCGCCCGGGCACGTTTCGGAGCACTCACACTAGTCAAACGAACCGCGCTTTGGTGGTCAAACGCACTCGGGTACGGTTCAGACTGCCTAGTGTGAGTATACCCTTAATTTCAGGCGCGTGCTATATGTTAAATGGAACTGGAATGAGAAAAACGACTTCAAAAGACGCAAGCGTAACGGTCACAGGCGCCCGTTTAGCGAATATTTATTTACTCAAGAGCTGAAATTACGGAAAAGGAGACTAAGACTTTCTAGACTGCAGTCCAACACATAAGTATGTTTTATCACAAATGACCTTTAAATTTGAACATGTGTCAAAACTAAACTGCAATTTTTTTAGTTTTGTTTTTAAACATACCAGCAAACTTTCAGGTTTACGTTAACTGAAAAATTACGGGACTGGGGTTGAGCAATAGGTCACATTATTTTATTATTATTTAATTACAGGCCTGATAAACATTACATTTAACCTAGTTTAGCTATTAATCAATATGACATATAATCCTATAAACATTACATTAGTAATTAATTTATGAATTGATGTTCTGATACTTTCCTGATCACTGATCTATAATATATATATCCTTTTGAATAGTTTTGTTATTCATAATCGTTTTATTGTTTCTTTTTGGCGGTAAAGCATAATAGCCAATTCTTTCATGATAGAGTGTCTTGCTTTTTGGGACAAATTGTCACAAATTGGTCAGCGTTCTTTGAATAGCTATCCCAGGATATAGGCTAATGCTGGAAATATTCACCAATACACAAAGTGTGACAACTAGCCCCAATTTTTCTATATTTGTATTAATTAAGGCAGGGCATATTTTTTTAAAATAGACTATCTATTTATCTATTCATGTATTAATTTATTTATTTTCAGCTGACATGTGGGAGTTTCCGAGGACTCGTAATGCGGACAGTAATGGGTCAGAGGCGAGTGAGGAGACGGAGATTGCTGTGAATATCGGTGGTGTCAAGCACATTCTCTACGGGGACGTGCTGAACCGATATCCCGAGACGCGTTTGGCCGAGCTGGTGAACCGAGCCACAGATTCCACACAAGAAGATCTCTGCGCGCTCTGTGATGACTATGATGATTTAAAACGAGAGTTTTACTTCGACAGAGACCCAGAGGCCTTCAAATGCATCTTAGAGCTATATTACTATGGAGAGATTCATATTAAGCAAGGAATCTGTCCCATGCGCTTCGTGAGAGAGATGGACTACTGGGGGATCGATGCAGATTATCTGGATAAATGCTGTATAAGTAATTTAAATAAGGTGCGAACCAAGCTGTCGGAAATAACAGACATGATTAAGATCATCCTGGATGACCTGGAGGATGATGCGACGGTCACTAGAGGTCAGAGGTGCAAAGCGTTCTTGCGCAATCTCATGGATAAACCAGAGTCATCTTTAGCCGCGCGCGTAATCGCAGTGGTGTCGTTTACATTGATCCTCCTTTCCTCTGTGGTCATGTGCGTGGGAACCATCCCGGAGCTGCAAGTGCAAGACGCCAAGGGTAACCACGTGGAACACCCGACCCTTGTGTTAATCGAGACGGCTTGCATCATCTGGTTCACCCTAGAATGCATTTTGCGCTTCGTATCCTCTCCGAACAAATTGCGCTTTGTGTTTTCCTTCATGAATGTAGTAGATTTTCTAACCATCGTGCCGTTCTACTTAGTGCTGATTCTGGGTGCTGCTCAGATAGAACTGGCCGATGTTCAACATGCAGTGCAAGCGTTACGCATTTTGCGCATTGCGCGCATCTTCAAACTCGCGCGTCACTCGGTAGGTCTGCAGGCTTTCGCCGTAGCCCTCAAAAGTAGCTCGAAAGAGCTGGCTCTGATGCTTACGTCTATGGCCGTGGGAATTTTCTTGTTCTCTTCACTTGGGTACGCATTCGAGCAGAGCCACCAGGAAACCATGTTCACCAGCATCCCACAGTCCCTCTGGTGGGGTGTCATTGCCATGTCCACTGTGGGTTATGGAGACATCTATCCTAAAACAACGCTGGGCAGGTGTAACGCCGCTGCAAGTTTCCTGTGTGGAATCGTAGCTATCGCGTTACCAATTCACCTGATCATTAACAACTTCATCATTGTCTACAATAAGCAGCGTGTAATAGAAACCAGTGCAAAGCATGAGATTGAACTAATGGCGTTACGCGCAAAGGATAAAGGACAGGAGTGTCCGGAGTCTACAAAAATGCCATCACAGGCACACAGCTCAGTGTGGGATAGTGCTGTTGCGTCCGTGTAACAAACGGACCAGTGTATCCCGTTACTTGGTTAAACAGCAAATACGCCCAAAGACCAACTGTCTTCAAATGGAAGACCAACCAGAGAGTGATTCATCAACTTCAAAATAATTAAATACATAGGAAATAAAATCAGTCGATAATCTATCTATCTATCTATCTATCTATCTATCTATCTATCTATCTATCTATCTATCTATCTATCTATCTATCTAT
>JAUMHP010000041.1:17786873-17833039 GCA_032361065.1 Enteromius trimaculatus | reverse complement strand
TATCTATCTATCTATCTATCTATCTATCTATCTATCTATCTATCTATCTATCTATCTATCTATCTATCTATCTATTGAATTTATTATGTTGAAGTTATTGGGATGAAAAAATATTGCCATTTTAATTAGTGAGAATAAATTTGTATCAAAAATTAGCTGATAAAGATATACATACAGGGAGAGTGTGGACTGCAAAAGAGTCAGGGTTCTCCAGTTTTATCACGTGACACAACTTGTTGCATTGCAGTTTCCTATTTGTAACACTAGAGTGAGATATTTCAACAAAAAAGGGAGTTGTGTGCGCTAATACAACAATGGACGACCGCTGTTCGACACAAACGACAAGCATAAACTCCTTAAGTGCTTTAGCGTGGATTTCTTTACTGAGTGAAGAAAGCAGTGTTTTACTGAAGAAATGCTTACGTTTGTTCGAATTTTACATTCGAAACATTTTTATAATTAAAATAATAGGCTATAAAAACTGTTAGAGTGTAAAAAAAAGTTTATAAGAGTGCGAATGCCATGAGATGTCGCAAGTCAATATTTTTAAATATACCGCTATCAATTATAATCACAGTATTTATGCCAAAATGAAAACCATCTTAAAGTTGTCACATACACATAAATTATTATAGCATATTACTTACACTAGGCTATTTTTGTCCACACAATAGTATAATATTTAAATCTCCTTTACACTTTTGTTGTCCCAGTTGTCCCTTCGCGTCGAAAAGTGATGAAAAAGGGGTACCCTGATCATCAAAATGCGACGCAAAGGGGTCTTCACAAAGCGTCAAAATGTGACGACTTGGGAGTGAGAATGCGTTGTCCTGGATGACCTCGAGGATGATACAACAGTCACTAGAGGTCAGAGATGTCAAGCGTTCCCGCGGAATCTCATGGAGAAACCAGAGTCATCTTTAGCCGCGCGCGTAATCGCAGTGGTGTCGTTCGCACTGATCCTGCTTTCCTCTGTGGTCATGTGCGTGGGAAGCATCCCGGAGCTGCAAGTGCAAGACGTCAAGGGAAACCACGTGGAACACCCAACCCTTGTGTTCATCGAGACGGCTTGCATCATCTGGTTCACAGTGGAATATATTTAGCGTTTTCTGTCCTCTTCGAATCAGTTGCACTTTGTGTTTTCCTTCATGAATATAATAGACTTTCTAGCCATCATGCCGTTCTATGTGGTGTTGATTCTTACCCATTTGGGCACTGCAATCATGGAGCTCGTCAACGTCCAGCAGGCAGTGCAGGCGCTGCGCATCATGCCATTCAGCAGGTCTGCAAACTCTTACATTCGCACTCAAGAGCAGCTTGAAAGAGCTGGGTCTGCTGCTCATGTACATGAGCGTGGGTATATTCCTTATTTCCGCACTGGGGTACACATTGGAGCAAAGCCACCCGGAGACCATGTTCACCAGTATCCCACAGTCGTTCTGGTGGGCTATCATTACTATGACCACTGTGGTTTATGGGGACTTCTACCCTAAAACAACGCTGGGCAGGTGTAGCGCCAGCTGTCAGTTTTCTGTGTGGCGTAATAGCTATAGCGTTGCCAATCCACCCGATAATTAACAACTTTTTCATTGTTTACAGTAAGCAGCGTGAGCTAGAAACTGCTGCCAAGCATGAGATTGAACCCATGTCATTGCGCACGAAGGAGGAAACGCAGGAGTGTCCGGAGGCTGGAAGAACAGCTTCGGCTGACAGCAGCTCGGTATGGGATAGCACTGCTGTGAGCGCATCACAGTGACACATATAACCCATTACTTGGTGATCCAACAAATGTGTCTAAAGACCAAATGGCTGCTCACAAAATGGCAAACAAACAGCAAATGGTTGTTTAAATTAATATTATTACTATGTAGATTGAGCAATAGCAAGGGTTCAAAACCAGCAAACAATATGTGTGTTTTTGCTCTTGTGACTGAATGTGCATGATATGATTGAATATGGAGATCTAGATACATCTGATCCTGTCCTGTACACATAGACATCTATGAATTTACCTGTACTTTTTTTTCATCTCACCTGCCCATTAAACTGCAGTGTGAACCACCATCACCCCCTGTGGGAGTTTGTATAATGTGTCACTAGAGGGTTTGAATTTTGCCGCAGTGCTTTGAGCATCCCTTGGGTATCAGACACTCATTTGTTGGCTCCAGAAAGACATGGGTGGATGTGGGTGTGTTTTGTGTCCCCACGAGCACAACTAAATCAGCATCACACAACACAAAATGGCCACATATCAGCATCTACAATATAAATCACAGCAAAATGGACCTCTTAGTTAGTTTTTGGTCATAAGGTACGAACATCTTTGTCTGTCTTGAACTCTGATTAGACCAGTCAAAAACCCCTGCCAGTTGGGTGGATTATGTTAATGGTTTTCGCCGTAAATTATTTTTGTCTTGGAAGTTGGCTAGTGAACATCTGAGTGCGGCTCAGAACAAAATGAAACAGCGGTATGATCGCAAGGCAAAGGCCAGGGTGTTTAATCCCGGGGATCAGGTGGTAGCGTTGCTGGCCATCCCTGGTTCATCTTTAACAGCTAAGTACTTAGGCCCTTTTACAATCATGCGTAAAGTCTCTGAGACAAATTATTTGTTGTCTACTCCCGAACGTAGAAGATCAACACAGCTTTGCCATGTTAACTTGCTGAAGCCGTATTATTCTGCATCTTCAAGAGTGGTGACTGGCCATGCGGTCAGTCCTGTAGGATTGGCTGTTGGAGAAGGGCTGTTGAATGTCGCTCAGGTGGCAGCTGAGGATTGGGTGCAGTTTCCAGACGATGCAGTTTTACATGGGTGCTTGAATAACATGCAGAAGCTGGCTGAACTGGATAGTATGTTGGGGCATTTAAATGGTATACAGCGTGATGAGTTAAAGTCTTTAATTTTTGAATTTTTATCTTTGTTTTCTGACACTCCGACCTGTACGAGTTTAATCGAGCATGATATTGACACACAGGGTGCCCGTCCGGTTAAGCAGAGGTTTTATCGACTGCCGTTAGAGAAGCGTAAAAGTATGGAGGCTAATGTCCAATATCTTCTTGATAATGGCCTAGCCAAACTATCCTATTCCAGCTGGGCATCACCATGTTTGTTAGTTAAAAAATCAGATCAAACGTATAGGTTTTGTACAGATTATAGGAAGGTTAATGTGCAGGAGGTGTCTGCATTTGTTACATCTTCTGGTTTGTACTCTTATTCTAGGAAGAGTTTTGGCCTTCGGAACCCCCCTCTCAACCTTTCAGCGTCTTATGAACGGGGTAGTTACGGGGTTGGAGGGGTGTGCCGTTTATTTAGATGACGTGGTCTGTTACGCCGATACTTGGCGTTATAATTTGGCACGTATTCGTGCACTCTTCCAGAGGTTGGTGGCAGCAAATCTTACTGTGAACCTTGCCAAATGTGAGTTTGCCCAGGCCACTGTCATTTATTTAGGTAAGGTGGTTGGCCAGTGTAAGGTGCGGCAAGTAAATGCGAGGGTCGTGGCCATAGAGAACTTTTCCTAGCCATCCACAAAGACAGAATTGATGCGCTTTCTGGGTATGATTGGCTATTACCGGAATTTTTGTTGCAACTTTTACACGGTTGTATCTCCGCTGACCAATTTATTGAAGAGCACAGCTAAGTTTGTTTGGTCGGCCGAGTGTCAGCAAGCATTTCAAAATGTTATTGAGTTTGGCGCCGGTCTTGGGTGCACCTAAATCAGATCAGCCTTTCTAGCTACAGGTTGACGCGAGCCAGGTTGGGGCGGGTGCCGTTCTTTTACAGAGCGATGAAAAGGGGATTGAAAAACTTGTTTGTTATTTTTCACGCAAATTTAACAAGCACCAGTTTAATCACTCTGTTATCGAAAAGGAGGCTTTTCTCGCTCAATTCTGTGTCTGTTCGGCTTGCCTTAATTAGCTGTCCATGGATTTGCTGGTTGCAGAATGTGGTAAGGGTGGAGCGGGTGACAATGGTCACTGTTGATCTAGTTGCCTTGTGATAAATGAGGTGCACTTGGGGATGGTTTGATGTTTTTTTAGAGTCCCATTAAAATGGGTCTCTGTCTTCAAAGGGGGTGGTGATGTTACGACCGGCTTTGCCGTGCTGCTGGGCAGCTTGTCGTTTGCCTGTGTTTTATGGTTGTCGTCTGTCTGTCTGTTTAAGTCCCACAGGTGGAGCTGTTGCCTGGTTGTGAAGGTTAATGGATGACCTGTTAAAAGAGGCCTTCCGGGTCTCTTGGTCTCTCCGGTTCGGGCCGTCGGTCCATGCGGGTGTTGGCTGCTCCGCTCTTCGCCGTCTATCAGCACACGTTTCACTCAACTGATATACAGTACATTTTTGGTTAACCATTACATTTACTGATACATTTCTATTTTGTTAAAAATAAACATTCTTTGTTAAAAGTAGTGATCGGTGTGGTCTCCCTTTTATGTTATGATCACTGTACGAGCCAAGTGGTCTTAACAGTACTAACTGACCATAAGAACTTACAGTATTTACGTAATGCCCGCCGTCTAAATCCCCGTCAGGCTAGATGGGCCTTGTTTTTTTTACCAGATTTAACTTCAAGATCACCTACCTGCCTGCCACCAAAAACATCAAAGAGGATACTCTCTCCCGCATGTCCCAGTCTGATCCCATCACCGAAGATCCCAAGCCTGTTTTACCTAAGTCAGCCTTCCTTGCACCTATTCAGTGGACCATTAATGATCAGTATCCAACAAGCCAGTATCCAAGAACCAGCGCCTCCAGGGGGTCCAGCCAATAAACAGTATGTACCTGTTGCTCTTCGTCAAGAGATTCTTAAATCTATACATAGCCCTCCAGGGTCCGGACATCCAGGGGTTAAGCACACCCTTTCACTCCTTCAGAACCAGTACTGGTGGCCGGAGATGGCCAGAGATGTCATCCGTTATGTCCAGGGATGTTCCGTCTGTGCCATAGCAACAACTCCACGTCGCCTCCCCGAGGGTAAGCTGGTACCTTTATCCCTGAACGACCATGGTCTCACATCGGAATAGATTTCGCCACAGACCTACCTAATTCTGACGGTTACACTACCATACTGGTCGTGGTTGACAGATTTTCCAAATCCTGTAAATTGCTTCCCTTACCTGGTTTACCCACTGCTATGAATACTGCCCAGTTACTATTCTCTCAGATTTTCAAACACTTTGGCATACCTGAGGATGTCGTTTCAGACAGAGGAACGTAGTTTATATCCCGGGTCTGGAGAGAATTCTTCCGTCTGCTGAGAGTATCAGTCAGCTTATCCTCTGAATATCATCCACAGACGAATGGCCAGATGGAGCGTAATATCCAAGAAAGATCCCGCTATCTTCATACTGCCATACTCACCAGGAATCATTGAGCCAATATTTACCATGGGCTGAATATGCCCAGAAGAAAAAACTGGTCTAACTCCGTTTCAATGTGTTCTAGGGTATCAACCACCTCTTTTCCCATGGAATGACGAACCTTCATCTGTTCCTGCCGTGGATTTCTGGTTCAGAGAGAGTGAGAAGGTATGGAATTCTGTACACGTCCATCTACAACGTGCGGTAAGGAGGCACACTAGATGGGCGAACTCCCTGCCGTAAATTAAGCCCTAAATATATTGGACCATTTCCCATTCTTCAACGTATCAACGAAGTCACTTATGAGCTGCAGCTCCCACCACAATACCGGATTGCACCTACTTTTCATGTCTCATTACTCAAACGTCACATTTATCCTCTGTTTCCTCCCTCCACAGACCACCCGGAACCCTCCACCCGAAGTCGAAGCAGCCGAGTCTATCTACCGGGTTCAAGCCATCCTCGACTCCCGGCAGCGGAACGGGCGGCTCCAATATCTGTTTGAATGGGAAGGCTATGGTCCTGAGGAGAGATGCTGGTTCTTCAAGATCAGGTTTCAACAGAACCTAAATAGGTGATCTTGTTCTTGTTGACAACCCTTGTGTCAGATGCAGTCTTTTGACACTTGTCTTGGCATCCTGAAGATACAGGAAGTTCATTCTTGTTCAAGTGGAATTTCCTTTAAAGGCAACATACTTGGTTTGAAGCAACAACATGGCAGAAGCTCCTCGGTGGCAAGGAACCGGGAGTGGATGAGATCCGCCCTGAGTACCTTAAGTCTCTGGATGCCGTGGGGCTGTCTCGGTTGACACACATCTACGGCGTCGCGTGGAGGTCGGGGACAGTGCCTCTGGACTGGCAGACTGGGGTGGTGGTCCATCTTTTTAAGAAGGGGGATCAGAGGGTGTGTTCCAACTATAGAGGGATCACACTCCTCAGCCTCCCCGGGAAAGTCTATGCCAGGGTACTGGAGAGGAGAATTCGACCGATAGTCGAACCTCGGATTCAGGAGGAACAATGCGGCTTTCGTCCTGGTCGTGGAATACTGGACCAGCTCTATACCCTCTATAGGGTACTGGAGGGTTTTGTGGGAGTTTGCTCAACCAGTTCACATGTGCTTTGTGGACCTGGAGATCCCTCGCGGTGTCCTGTGGGGGGTGCTCTGGGAGTCCGGGGCCTTTTGCTAAGGGCTGTCCGGTCCCTGTATGACAGGAGCAGGAGCTTGGTTCGCATTGCCGGCAGAAAGTCAGACTTGTTCCTGGTGTGTGTCACTGGTCCTGTTCATTGCTTTTATGGACAGGATTTCTAGGCGCAGTCAGGAGCTGGAGGGGGTCCGGTTTGGGGACCACATGATCTCATCTCTGCATTTTGCAGATGATGTTGTCCTGTTGGGTTCTTCAAATCAGGACCTACAGCGGGCACTGGGGCAGTTTGCAGCTGAGTGTGAAGCGGCTGGGATGAGAATCAGCACCTCCAAATCTGAGGCCATGGTTCTCAGGAGGAAAAGGGTGGCTTGCCCACTTCAGGTTGATGGGGAGTTCCTGCCTCAGGTGGAGGGGTTTAAGTATCTTGGGGTCTTGTTCACGAGTGAGGGAAGGATGGAGCGATAGATTGACAGACGGATCGGGGCAGCTTCTACAGTAATGCGGTCGATGTACCGGTCTGTCGTGGTGAAGAAGGAGCTGAGCTGCAAGGTGAAGCTCTCGATTAACCGGTCGATCTACGTTCCTACTCTCACCTATGGCCATGAGCTTTGGGTCATGACCGAAAGAAGGTAAAATGAACACAGCCACTATTTCACTAATCTCCAAACCTAATAAAGACCCAACCCTCCCGTCAAACTACCGTCCTATATCTCTCATCAATGTAGACATCAAAATAATTAGTAGATGCAGATGGAGTAGATGGAGATGGCAGATGGAGATCGAGCCGAACACTCGAACCATAGGAACAGATATTTTATCAGTTTATACAGCAGAGATGATTGCAATTATGTTAGCAGTTCAGTGGGTGGAGAATCATAAAAATGTGGTAATATGCTCAGATTCATACTCAGTATTAACAAATATAATGTATGGAAAATAACCTCCAATATCTTCATTCAGTATATACTGTAGATCACGAAATCAATGGAAAAATGTATATCTTGAAAAGGTACCGGCTCATGTTGGAATAGAAGGAAATGAAAAAGCTGATTTTCTAAGAACTTTTAAAAATACAAAATAGTATTCCTCTAAGTTGGGCATGATATCTCTTAACAAATGAGCAGAAATCTGACCCCCCGAAAATGGCTGAATAAACTCCCAAAATAAATGAAAAAACGTTTCTGCATGTACACCACAACATGTGCATAGTGAATCAATATCACAGTTGAATCTGTTTACAGGGAAATAGTTACTGGGGTAATAAAGAGGTGCACCATTTTTTTTTTAATTCATTCATACAATGAAATTCAAATACATCAAATACAAAATAATTTAAATCAATTTCAAATGCTGAAGGAAATATAAAAACAATTTCATAGGAAAACATTGGGGGGGAAAAACGCAAGCTTGCACAGTTCTAACAGCTCTTTGCTTCTTTGAGGGCATTATATAGCTTCACTTCATTTTTAAATGCTATAAAGCATGGATTTTTTCCCCTGAACATGTACATTTATGAATATAACATTTGGCCATGAAAATAAAAAAGTTTATAAAAAAAGAGTGAGTCTGTTTATTAAATGTCCTTATTATTCCAAATAAAATAATGATGTGGTGAAAATTGTGTTTGTAAATCAAATTCCATGCTAGAAAAGTTTGACAATGAAATGCTAAAAAGTTTCACAGGCATTTTGTTAATATCAACATTACAAACAAGAAAAAATGAATGCCACAGAGATTACATAACATATAAAGGGGAATTGCATTTCAAAAAGAGGTTGGGTTCTTAACAAGATTCCTAATCCAGTAGATTTTAAAAGTATTATTTAGTGTAGAAAAGAACACCATTTTCATATTCAGTTTTCAGTTCATTAAGACTTTTTCCTTATTTGATGTATCATATTATTCCAAACAAAATTAAATAACAATTTATCAACCTTGCAATTTTACCATCGACCTGGAGAGCCACGGCTATGTAAGTTAGTCAGGATATACCCTCTGCTTTGGAAATCAAAACTCTTCCTCTTAATGATAAATCTCTTAAAAGACATTGATTTTTGAGTTTTTTGGATAATAGGATTAAAATTTGATGAACGTCTTTTTTGTTGATCCTTACTTATTATAATTCCTAGGTATTTCACCTATAAAGAGGTACACCATTTTTTTTTTTTTTTTGCAAGTAATAAAACATACAAGAACAGGGAAGAAATACATTGCTATAGTCTTACAATGTATAATTATACATATAAATAAACAAACAAGGATCTTTGGTTTGCATTTAACATATTAATATCCACAAAGATAAGTGCAGAGAAAATAATATTAATTATCAATTAATTACAAATATGAATTATTTATTATAATATTATTATTATTATTATTAATAATAATAAATAAATATAATATTACATAAAGTTACATCCATTCAGAAAGTTGTCAAAATGCACCAAAAATTTTACACTTTTTTGTTATTTGTAAGTCTCAGAGAGGAAACAAGATGGTTAAATTCAGCAATGAAGAGGGTGAAGAGTACAGAAGATTTATGCCATTTTTGTTTATGAATAAATAACTTTGCATTCAATATGAGAAAATTAACAACTAATTCAGTAGATGGCAGCTTAGGGTTTTCATAATAAAATATAATATCCTTGAGATCAAAGGTATGGGTCACATTTGTAAGGTTGCAAGAGGTACACCATTTGACCGGAAGCTCATATTAAAATGACGAAGAAACATGCCGCCAACATTTGAAAAAGGACCCCAAAGAGGAGCCCTTTATACCTCCTGCTAAAAAATGTACAAACATTTGTGTAAAGCTCGACTACTAATCAAACCACGTATTTTCTTAATATAAATACAATTAAAAGATTCTAAGGGTTATCACGTAATTTATTAGATTGACATTATTATAACAAATAAACTAAGTTACATATTTACGCGACGCGGCGTAGTCAGGACCTGAAAACATGGGATCGAAGAAGCATCGTAGGAGCCGATCGCGGTCCCGCTCTCCAGAAAAATCCCGTAGATATGTCTGCTCTCGCTCGCCGGAAGACAGACGCGGTCGGAACCGCTCTCCAGTGAAAGGTTCTCGCAGACGAGGTCGGTCTGATAGTGGCGGCTCCAGGAGCAGCGACGGATCCGCAGGCCCGAGCCGACACCGAGGGAGAGAGTCTGGCCACTCCAGCGACTCCGACCGCGATCACAGAGACAGAAGAGCACGATCACACCGAAGATCGAAAGACAGAGACAGGTAATTAAAACCATAATAAACTAAAAATCTAACAATTTTAGTATTTTTACTTGGAATTTTAGTTTATATAGTAGGAGGGAGTCCATGGGAAAGTTTAGAGAAAAAAACTGTTGGGGGAAAAGTGTGTAACGTTTGGCCTATGGATGAATCCATAAGATTATAAAAAATGTACGAATAATTAGACAAGTTAAAGTATTCCTCATGAATAAAAAGTGATATTAAAGTAGGTAAATAGACAAACAATACGTCTAATAGTACAGTGTTATATTAACTAGAATAAAAAAAATCTAAGGCTTTTTATGTTAATAGATTTACCCCAGTATTTGCACTTTTCTATTATCTATTTTATTTATCTGTACATATATGATACTTTTTATACTTAGTGTTTTTGTTGATGTTCTTATTCTTTGTTTCACATAATTGGGAACTGTACAGTGTTTTATTTTTGCCTTGTTCTTTTTGCACTATATTTGACAGATTTATTTACCATAACTACAATAATTGATTTTAAATACAATTGTACAATACAGTACTATAGTATGCAAAGGAAATTAATAGGCAGCAACACAGTTTATTTATGAGGCAAATTTCAAACACTCTGGTAATTCAAGTTCAAGTGCTTTTATAGATTTCTTTTTTTTTTTTAAGGTTCATAAGAAGCAAAAATTGAGAGAAAAAAAAAAGTTGAAACTTTTGTTAAAAACGAATGGTCTCATCTAATGTAATGCACCTATTATAATAGGAAACACTAACTGGTTCATTATTAATATAGTAGTAATAACTTAAATACAAATCTTTTCCAATTTTGAAAATTGAGCCTTTATTTAAGAAACTAGATAGGTGCCTTTTAAATTGTAGGATGCATAAGGATGATTATATTTTGAAAATCTGCTGATTGTAAACAACTGTTGTGTCTTTGCTGTGTAAGCTCTTCAGGTGATAATCACAGTAATCAGAAGAAACATAAGACGAAGAAGAAACACAAGGATGAAAAGAGCAGCAGGAGGAGGAGTAGAAGCTCTTCACGTTCAAACTTTGAGTCAAGTGTGGAGAGAAATAGAGGCAGAGATGACAGGAGCAGTGAGAGAGAGCACAGGAGACGACAGAGCAGGAGCTCCAGCCATGAGAGAAGGAGGGAGAAAGACCAAGAGGGGAGAAGGAGAATGAGCAGAGAGAGGGATCGAGACAGAGGAAGACGTTCTGAATCCAGATCCTCCAGTTCCTCAAGCTCCTCTGCCGACTCTGATCAGGGAGACAAGGCGACTCAGGGATCCTCCTCCAACAGAGAAGACAAGAATAAACAGAAAGAGATGATGAAGGCGCTGGAGACCCCAGAGGAGAAAAGAGCCAGACGTCTGGCCAAGAAAGAGGCCAAGGAGAGGAAGAAGAGGGAGAAGATGGGCTGGAGTGAAGAGTACATGGGCTACACCAATGCTGACAACCCGTTTGGAGATAACAACCTGCTCGGCACCTTCAAATGGCAGAAGGTGAGAGAGATGTTTTGGAGAGCAGAGCTTGAATGTGTTGATATTGCAATGATTTTGGATGAGAAATTCTGGTTAGGACTACACTTACTGTGTGTGTGTGTGTGTGTGTGTGTTTCTCAGGCTCTGCAAAAGAAGGGCATCGGGCACTTGTCAGAAAAAAACCTGAAGGAGAGAAATAAACACATCCAGGAGGAAAACCGCAGGGAGTTGCAAAAGGTGGCAAACATTTTTGAATGATGAGACATTTTACGATTGGGAATTTTGAAATTAAGCTAAGCATCACAACAAAAAAAGATAATATATAAGAGACAACGTGTAGTTAAAAAACGAATAAAAATGTAATACTTTTTTTTTTTTCATGTATCAAGTATATTTTTTTTCAAAAATGTAAAACAATGTACAATAATAATGTTTCAGTGTTCATAACTAGTTTCAAGTGTTAATAACTAGTGAAACATTTTTCGAATAATATTTATTTTACGCTTTGTGTCAAATATTTTAGTTAACCAAACGTAATATTTAAAATAAATTCAATAGTTATTTTTATGTATGCTAATTTAAACGTCAAGCTGTCCAATTTAATTAGGAAATACTACAGAATTCAGAAAAATATTTAATTTTAAATTTTTTTTTTTTTCTAGAATTTTGAAATTAAGAATTACTATATAATAAATTACTATATAATAAATTATTTAATTAACAAGAGGTACTACAAAATAATATGTAATATTTGTAATGCTTTTATTAGTACATACAGTGATGCTTATAAGGGCAGTTGTTCATGAACTTTATGATGAGAATAAGAAAAATGGTATGATTCAAACTTTCATGACATTCAGAACTGTTTGATTAGGTTCTCTAATCAAATGTTCTCATAATAAATATTGCTGTATTTTTGTTCTCTTTTTAAAAAGTTTTTTGTCTAAATGCTGCAACCAGATTGTTTTTGGTAAATGAGCAGAAGACAAAGTGAAGTAAAGGTGTGAGCTCTGCATGTTCAGGTGAAGCAGCTGCGTCTGGAGCGAGAGCGAGAGAAGTCCATGCGTGAGCAGGAGCTGGAGATGCTGCAGAGAGAGAAAGAGGCCGAACATTTCAAAACATGGGCAGAACAGGAGGACAACTTTCACCTGCATCAGGCCAAACTGAGGTCACGCTCTTCAGATGTGTAGGGTTTTCATACATACATACATGTGATATGACCGTTTGTAACGTGCTTCTATGATGTAATGCAGGTCTAAGATCCGTATCCGTGACGGCCGAGCGAAGCCCATCGACCTGCTGGCTAAATACATCAGCGCTGAAGACGATGATCTGTCTGTGGAGATGCATGAACCGTACACCTTCCTCAACGGACTCACTGTCACAGACATGGACGACCTGCTGGAGGACATCAAGGTGTGTGATGCGAGAGATGAAGAATCCTTTTAACACTTGATTGGGCTGCCAGATCGGTCATTTTTACCCAAACAAAATTAAACAAGTTGAATGATGAGGATTTTGACCTGGTTGTGTGTTTCGGGTGCAGGTGTACATGGAGCTGGAACAGGGCAAGAATGTGGATTTCTGGAGAGATATGACCACCATTACTGAAGATGAAATCAGCAAACTGCGTAAACTAGAGGCGTCAGGCAAAGGACCAGGTGATGTAATGACCGGCACTATTACATTTACCACTTGCATAGTTTACAGTGATTTATTTTTCAGTAGTTATGCTGCTAGAATTAAGTTTTTAAAGATTATGTATGGTGCTACACAAGCATTTGGTCTTTTTAAAGAAATTTTCAGAATAGATGCATTAAATTGATGGTTGTTATGTCATGCCCAAGCCTTCAAACTGACGTCATCAGAGAAGTCCTGTTGTTTTAGTGGGGAGGGGAATTTTGAGATTGGGATTTTGTGGGTTTCACCACAAAAATAGCAATGTGAGCTAACAAAAGAAATGTAGTGAATTCTGATTCAACTCAGACTTTACAAATTATTTTTTGAGCAGCAAATTGGTATATTAAAATGATTTCTGAATGATCATGTGACGCTGCAGACTGAAGTAATGATGCTGAGCATTTTGCTTTGCATCACAGAAATAATTTATATTTTATTGTAATAATATCACAATATTATTATCTTGACTGTAGTTAATGTAGCATTTATTTTTTTTAATTATTATACAGTTTATTTATTATAGTTAGATTCATGAAACTACTTACTTAGAGAACACTTGTCAACACAACACAAAGTCACTCCAAGTCAATCACACTTCTGTGAAATCAAACTGCACACTTAGGAAGCAACACTGATTGACAATCACTTTCACATGCTTTTGTGTAAATGGAGTACACAACAGGTGGAAATTACAGGCAATTACTGCAGCAAGACACCCCCAATAAAGGAGTGGTTCTACAGGTGGAGACCACAAACCACTTCTCAGTTCCTATGAATGCTGGCGGTGCTTTCACCCTAGTGGTAGCATGAGATGGAGTCTACAACCCACACAAGTTGCTCAGGTAGTGCAGCTCATCCAGGATGACGCATCAATGCGAGCTGTGGCAAGAAGGTTTGCTGTGTCTGTCAGCGTAGTGTCCAGAGCATGGAGGCGCTACCAGGAGACAGGCCAGTACATCAGGAGACGTGGAGGAGGCCATAGGAGGGCAACAACCCAGCAGCAGGACCGCTACCTCCACCTTTATGAGGAACAGGAGGAACACTGCAAGAGCCCTGCAAAATGACATCCAGCAGTCCACAAATGTGCATGTGTCAGCTTAAACAGTCAAAAACAGACTCCATGGGGGTGGTTGAAGTGCTCACCAAAGCTAGCCTGACTGCTCCTAGGTACCGAGATGAGATCCTCATATGGTGTGACCATATCCCGGTGCGGTTGGCCTTGGGTTCTTCCTAATGCTAGACAATGCTTGACCTCATGTGGCTTTAGTGTGTCAGCAGTTACTACAAGACGAGGGCATTGATGCTATGGACTGGCTGGCCCGTTCCCCAGACCTGAGTCCAATTGAGCACATCTGTAACATCATGTCTCGCTCTATCTACCAATGCCACATTGCACCACAGACTGTCCAGGAGTTGGCGGATGCTTTAGTCTGGGTTTTGGAGGAGATCCCTCAGGAGACCATCCACCACCTCATCAGGAGCATGCCCAGGTGTTGTAGGGAGGTCATACAGGCACGTGGTGGCCACACACACTACTGAGCCTCATTTTAACTTGTTTTAAGGACATTACATCAAAGTTGGATCAGCCTGTAGTGTTTTTCCATTTCGATTTTGAGTATGAATATTATGCAATCCTAAGGCATTATGCTATTTAGTACATTTAAAGAAAGTCACAACCCCTGTGTTTTTGGTGTTTTGTCAGGTGACCGTCGTGAGGGCATAAACACATCTGTCAGCACTGACGTGCAGAGCATCTTTAAAGGGAAAACGTACAGTCAGCTTCAGGCTCTTTATATGAACATTGAGACCAAGATCCAGGCCGGAGGCTCCAACCTGGACATCGGTTACTGGGAGAGTCTCCTGCAGCAGGTGCGGGTCTACATGGCACGAGCCAGGTGCGTATCAGACCACAGCTGTCACAGGGACTTTGGGGGTTTTAGAGTTCAGTGGTGTCTTACCTTTTGGGTCTTGTGTGTGAAGGCTGAGAGAGCGACATCAGGATGTCCTGCGGCAGAAGCTGTATAAACTCAAACAGGAACAGGGTGTGGAGAGTGAACCGCTTTTCCCCATCATCAAAGAAGAGCCGGAGAATGAGCGGCCCATGTGAGTGATGAGTTATGATTTCACCTCCACCTGACCATTCAGACTTTTTTTACATTTATAAAAAACTATAAATGTTTCCAAGAAGAACAAATAATTAATTTGCACAAAATCAAATGTAAGTAAAATTTGAATACATTTAAAATAAATATAATTTTTTTTTAGTTCTGAATTTTGAAATGTAACTAAGAATATTTAAATAAATAATAATCGTAACTTTTCACTTCAGAACCTAAATGTTAATTAGCATGACTGATAAATTCTTTATCATTTATTTTATTTCTGAGAGAGAAGTGAACTGAACACAAACTTAAAAATGCAATTTGTGGTTTTGTAATAACTATTTGAAATGATTGTTGCGTATATATTTCTGTATTTCTTACTAAGCAGTAATGCTAATATTTTAGCAAGTATATGGTGATAGAAAATCTGTGAATATCAGGGAGTATTTTATTATAGAATTTGTAATATGTTAGAATTCTTCAATTATATTGTATTGGGGATGCTTATATCAGCCATTAAGAATTTTAATGGAATATGATCAGTTAAACATTTTAAATGGATTTTTTGTACAGTTAAATATATATAGATAGAAGATATTTATTTACTCGGGGCATGTGCCAAGGCTATACAGATATTTCACTGAGCAAACACCTGATATGCATACGCAACACAGTGGCAAGTGGCAATACTGGATAAATGGTTATCATACAGTAAAGTCAGTGAATGTATTCAAATTACGAATGGTTTGTTAAAACCTAGAAAGTCCGCATTGGACGCTCAATCTCTTTATAATCTTTGGAAAGCTGTCACTACTATTCTTCAAAGCGCATAAACCGATTCAGTGTATGTATGTGTGAGGTCATTTTAATTAGATAATTTTTTTTATAGCACATATGTTTAGGCCTATGTTATCTTATATATTTTTTTATGTTATTTTATTCTGAAAATGATCATCTCAATTTTGTATATGTATTTAGGTCTGGAAATATCATGGAAAATCTAATAACTCAAAATTTGGATTATGAAACTGCATAAAATATATAATATAACAACCTTATCACAAATCCAGAACTTAATTCAAATTACATTTAACCCAATGCGTGATTTGTCTATTTTGTTTTGCAGTAGCCCTGCAGCGGCGGAGTCTGCAGATGAGGAGCCGAGCAGCTCTCAGCAAGGTGATGATAGAAACAGAAGGACCAATAGGCTGGATAGAGAAGAGGGGGACCGTTCTGGAAGGAGCAGTCCTGAGGAGAGAAAGCAAGGGGAGGAGGAGGAGGGAGAGAAAGATGAAGCACCAGAAGCAGTGTTAACAGAGGAGGATTTGATCCAGCAGAGTCAGGCGGAGTACGACTCCGGCCGCTACAGTCCCACCCTCCTGCAGCCCCCAGAGTTACCTCTGGACACACACATCATCAACGTTGAGGAGGACCTTCAGAGACTCCAGCTGGCCCGGAGACAGCTGCAGGTGACCGGTGCGTATCGCTCTGTTGCTACATACACCATTGTCAAAATACACACACACCATATGCTTCAGGATTTCAATAACAGAAAATAATGTGCACTTTCACAGTTTGAAATTTTTATAGATGATGTATAAAACATTTTTGGCACCCTGTTCTGTCTTTCTAACTCTATTTCCTACATTTTGTACCAAGCAAGGGCAAAAAGTAAAATTTTATTTATTTATATATAGTAGGGCCGGGACTTTAACACGTTAATTTAGATTAATTAATTACACAAAAATACGCATACATTTTTTTAAACGCATTTTAATCCCCCTTAATTTTGCACCGCGGAACATTTCTCACTGTTTCGGCGGACCGATTATACAGAAGCACCAACTACCGTTTCTAATGCTCTGAATGTACTTCGATCGGCCGATCTGTTTGCACATTTTGTCAGTGAAGCTGATCATGTAATCAGCAATAAATGCCATCAGGTGCGTGATTTGACATTGAGCCGTATATACTACACACAGCCGTTGTTCACTGATGAGCTGCGCAGAACAATGTTCATTATCGGCGTGGATTGGCGCAGCTCGTCAGTGAACAACGGCTGTGTGTAGTATATACGGCTCAATGTCAAATCACGCACCTGATGGCATTTATTGTGTTTTACTTAAACAGTTTACATATGGTCTACCTACCTATAGGGTTCCTGAATTTCTGAAATGTAGGCAACTATATTTCTAAATATCCTATTGCTACTACACTTAATGGCAATATTGCACTGGTCTGTTGGACTTGGTTAAACAAAAATAAATAATTATTATGTTGCTTTAGCTTATGCATTCAGTCATTATTCAATGGTATACTAAAAATCCATATGAAAAAAACATACTTCTCACTGTTCTCAGGTCAAATATTTATGTGCGATTAATGTAGATTAATTAATTACAAAAAATTTTTTTTTAATATATATTATTACAATTTTCCTGTATATTGGTTGCAGAAAAGGCAAAAATTGAATGTAATTTCAACATTGGCCACAGGGAGGCATTTATTTTTAATTTTGGAATCTATTCAGCCGTTCTCCAGGTCTGGCGATTAGCACTTTTAGCGTAGCTTAGCATAGATCATTGTATCTGATTAGATCAGAACATTTTGATTCAAAACAATCAAAGAGTTTAAATATTTTTCCTATTTAAAACTTGACTCTTCTATAGTTACATTTTTGTACTGAAAAGTTTTCTAGCTTGTTGTTGCTTGGAATACTCTCATTAATCTCAGGCGTAAATATCATTGCGTCTCCTGTGCCCATGTTACAGAAGCAAAGTTTCTTGATTATTATGCCGGAATGAGAGTATAGTTCCTATAACCCAGAGAACAGCTGAAAAGATTCCAAAACAGTAAAACTCAACTTATTAACTTTGCGGGAGTTGGAGAATTAGCCAATTTCCCAAAAAAGTGTAGTGTTTCTTTAATGCTTCCATTCTAATGGACCAATGGCTTATAAAATATTACATTTAACTTGAGATATTTTGAAGTTAACATCTGAAGTTGTCAATTTAACTAGGAATATTGCTTACAAAATTTTTGCAACTACAGCACAGTTTACAGTCCATGCGAGTCAAGTCACTTTTATTTATATAGCGCGTTGCATAGCCATGCAATGTGATTTGAATAACTGAACAAACCAGTAAACAATCACATAATCTGTTGAGGCAAAATCAAGATTGTTTTCATTTGTAATTTATGCACTACAATTTAAAATTCAGTCCATCCATACATTGAATTGAAACCGACTTCTAAAAAATGCCAAGTGAATAATGTGGTCAACACTCCTAAAGTTGTTTCATAGACCTGTAATAACAGAAAATGAATCAACATCATGTTAGCCAATTGGAAATTAAGAATTCAGTAATCTTTAAGTATGACATTAAAGACCCTATCACTGTCTTTTTGAACAGGTGATGCAAATGAAAGCGCTGAAGATGCATTCGTGCGTCGCGCTAAAGAGGGCATGGGTGGCGACGAGGCCCAGTTCAGTGTTGAAATGCCTCTGACTGGGAAAATGTACCTGTGGGCCGACAAGTACCGTCCACGTAAGCCTCGCTTCTTCAACCGCGTCCACACCGGCTTCGAGTGGAACAAATACAACCAGACGCATTATGACTTCGACAACCCACCTCCCAAGATCGTCCAGGGCTACAAGTTCAACATCTTCTACCCCGATCTCATCGACAAGCGCTCAACGCCGCAGTATTTCCTCGAGCCCTGTCCCGACAACAAAGACTTCGGAATACTGCGTTTCCATGCCGGACCACCGTATGAAGACATCGCTTTTAAAATTGTGAACCGTGAATGGGAGTATTCCCATCGCCATGGCTTCCGCTGCCAGTTCGCCAATGGGATCTTTCAGCTGTGGTTCCACTTTAAGCGATACCGATACAGGCGATGAAGTGGAGGAGGTTGAGTTATATTAGCAAAGTGCTGATCATCGGGAACACTTAATGTTCATCTTAAAATGCTGTTAAACTGATGTAAATCTAGAACAGTCTGTTTATTGATACCGTTAGCGGAAGAACAGGTTTCAACAGAACCTAAATACGTGATCTTGTTCTTGTTGAAAATCCTGTTTTGTACATTTTCTGATTTGCAGGCCTTGGCTTTTTTTTTGTTAACGTGTTTGTTGGTTGAGCTTGAAAATGATATTCTTGTACCATTTGTTTTTGAGATGACACATTAAAGATTTACTCATTTTAATAGTTTACTGTCGTCATTTGTGCTCATTTCACCTTACACCTTGACATTTAGTTTGTTGTTCATTGCCATTTACAAAGAGACATTCTACAGCATTTTAGGTGCATAGATGTTACTATGTTCAAATAAAAGCTCTGCAGTACATTCATATAAAATCAAAACACGCAACAAAAGTTGCATTAAATCCTTGTGTCAGATGCAGTCTTTTGACACTTGTCTTGGCATCCTGAAGATACAGGAAGTTCATTCTTGTTCAAGTGGAATTGCCTTTAAAGGCAACATACTTGGTTTGAAGCAACAGCATGGCAGGTTTTAACAAGATGTGTAAGACACGTCTCAGTTTTGCCCCTAAAACAGGAACACAACTAATGCAAATGTCCAGAGAAAGACAGCAAATAGTCTGTGCCTCAAATTTCAGCGCACACAATTTTTCACCAAGTCATTCCATCTGGATATAAAATCATGCTTACAGGTTTCCAGGTTCATAAACTTTAACTAATCACTGGTTTTGGGTCAGAGTTTGTATGTAGCAAAAGTTTGTATCAAGTAAATTGCATATTAACAAGCAAGGCTGTATTTTCAGGCCATTCACCGCAAACACAATAACTAGAAGTTGTAATAATCATTCTCACTCTAAGAGGAAAAGGAAGTCACATCACAGCTTTAAGCAAAACACCAGAGAGGAATGATGTCGGAACACGAGTATCGCCAATGACAATCAACCTAAAATTAACAAGTGAGCCTTTTAAGCTGCAGACAAAGTACTTGAACTGCAAAAATAAATATATTATAATTTATTTCCCTGGACATTGGTTAGTTATACTGCTATATAGTTATCCTTCTTTGTGTCAATATTACTTAAGGCCTATTACTGTGATTTAATGTATTTCACAAAACACATGAAAACATAATTAAATGTGGTAAGTACCTCATGTTGGTACACATTTAGACAGTCATTTCTGATGTAAGCGGGCGGTTCTACATTGGCCTGTTCCTAATACCCACACCTGCGGTCGTTGCATTGAACCAGTTGTTACTTTCATGATGACTTTGTTCTTATTTCTGGATTTGGCCCACATGTTCAAGTAGGTGTTAGGGTTAGGGTGACATAGCACTGTAAAACAGCACTTTAGACATTTTTATTTAATATAAACTTTTAAAGCCAATAGCCAATTGTTAAAGTCGTTAGAATGAAGATGCTCCGCTTCACACAGAAACACTCAGGGTCCTAAAACTTGCACATTTTAATGTAACACTATTTTAACATATGAAACAGCATTTATGAGGATGTTCATGTTAGAATGTCAAAATATTGCCAAGCAGTTTTTAAGATTTCACTATTTCCCCATTCAGGTAGATAGGAGTTCTTTTGAAATAGCTGCCCGATGATGTTGCAAATAACCACCCAGTGACTGTCTTTGAAGAGTACTTTGGTGACTCTTGGCCAAAATCAGCTGCAATGTAGACCATTTTTTGGAATATGATGGTTGAACGATGGCCTTTAGAAGGTACAGATTCACCAAGTGAGTCACAGAGTAGTTTAGTCAAGAGTTAACAGCTGCAAAAGAGGAGCCAGCCTCAGTGGGCTCGGTCTGCATATAAATGACGATTAGCCACATTAGCAAGTAAAAATATTAAATCTCAGATTCATCGACTTTATATTTCAATGTGACCTGACCTGAGGAACCAACAGTGGTTGAAAGTCTGTCTGTTTCTCCAGAGCTGGAGTACCTCTGGTTGTTAACATGGTTGTTGTTGCTGTTTACGTTCCCCACTGACGATGCAACTTTATATTGAGGAGGTTGGTTCTCATACAGACTTTCTTCGCCCCTGTTGTCCGTGTCCATTACCCTCCTGTGGCAAAACAGCAAAGGAAAATGCCCTTTGTACAGGTTCCAAATTACTAGCATAGCTAGAATTAGTGACAACAACACCACCATGGCCACAAGTGTGTTTTCTTTTTCCTTAACGTTGTGTAGTAATGCTGTTGTCCCAGATGCTGACCACATTTTTAGATCATATGCTTTGTGCTGGGTTTTGTAATTCCCCTCCACAAAACTGCAGGTGTAGCGGCCACTGGCGTCTGAAGAGGCATTGAAGATCATTAGGCTGTCGGAGAGGATCTGGAAGGTGTTCGAAGTTTTTACTGGATGTCCGTTCAGATGCCACTGAACCTGTGCCAGGTTGGAATAAGGCTGGCACCCCAGCTTCACGGTACTGCCGTTGAAAAACGAAATGCTGATTGTCTTACTGTCATCTGCAACACAAAGTTCTAGATGTTACTTTTAGTGTTTCTACCAGAACATACAGTCTAAAGACTCAGGGATATAATACAATTACCTTTTTGTGGACATTTGCTGGCATCAACAGAACTCAAACTCTGAATCACAGGGCTTTGGAAGAAATAATATTACAGCAACATGCCAATATCAGTATTCATAATATTGTGCACAAGCAATCACAAAAGTTTGAATTAAGAACACATATTTGCATTTCTTTTGCACATTTTCCTGTAAAATGTCCATTATTTAAAATAATGTGTCAAATAATTCAAGTCAATGTGTTCATTTTCTTCAAAATATAATTTCTCCTGA
This sequence comes from Enteromius trimaculatus, assembly GCA_032361065.1. Taxonomy (NCBI): domain Eukaryota; kingdom Metazoa; phylum Chordata; class Actinopteri; order Cypriniformes; family Cyprinidae; genus Enteromius; species Enteromius trimaculatus. The sequence continues at coordinate 17,811,240 of JAUMHP010000041.1, read as the reverse complement.
ATTTGAAGTTTTGAAGTTATAATTATTATATTGTATTTATTTCTTTGTAAACAGATTTATTTGGCTTTTTACCTGGTTCTGTGTGTGCTGTTTATGGTAGAGCATTGGCCAGCATTGAGGTCCCAGCCACAGTACGGATCCCTGGCTAGAACACAGTCCAGACAGCTGTGGTACCGCCCACATTCATTGATGGAAAGCTGAACTACGCCCACATCCGAACCCACGTACAGCTGTTGTTGGGATGACATCACATATAACTTAACATAACATCTCTATAGACAATAACAGAAATTACATTAACTCTTGCTTCAGCTGAACATAACATATTCCTGCAGAAGTGCAGAGTGGAGATACACTACTGTTCAAAGTTTAGTTTAGTTTTTTGATTCAGCAAAGATTAAATAAATTTAATGGTTTCCATTTATTCAAAAACAACTCTCACAACCAAAAAATAAATTCAATAACAATAAAAATAAAATGAAATATCAGCATTTCTATGATAAAATTAAGCAGCACACCTGTTTTAAATATTAATGACAACTGTTTCTAAATCCAGCTTTGATTTAATCACAAGAAGAAAACCATTTTAAAATATATATTTAATACAATAATTGAATATAGTATAGAATATGGCCTAATAACCTAAAAACTGTAATGTATACAGAAAATTAATGGTAACTGCTATTTAAGCTTTGAACTTTAACTTATAACTGGTGTACTATTTAAAATGTAGGAATGAAGTAAGCTTTGCTGAAAGGAAACAGACACACACAGCTCATGATGTTGCTAAGTGAGCAATAAACATAAATAAATGCATCTGCTTATTACTTTGCTGTTGGAAAGTCGCAGTATTTTCACTGGCTCTGAGGGCCCAAATAGCTGAATCTCTTCCATAATGATCATCTCACCATCATAATTCACAGCTTTCAGCACTGAACCGCTCTCTGGTACATAACAGACAAAAGTTTCAGTTAAACACACTTGCACAGCTAAAATATTAATCGCATCCAAAATATATTTTACCTCATAAGACTCTTGTTTGTTACAGGGCTGTTCTCTATCATTTTTTCATACTTACAAGCTCTATTTGCACTATTTGCAGTACTCTTTCTGGTTTGCACTCTCTGCCATGGGCCCTTACTTGTATATTGTATCGCTTTTTATATTATATGTATACTTTTATTTTATCTCTTTTATTTTTTACACACATTTTAAAACTCTTTTTGTATTTAATGTTTATCTGTTATCCACCTAGGGTCTGAGAGAAACGCAATTTCAATTCTCTGTATGTCCTGTACATGGGGCAGAATTGACAATAAAGCTGACTTTGACTTTGAAAAAAAAAGGTGTAAACTTTTTAAGAGTTAACTGATTATAAAAATATAGATTTGCATAAAGCCATCTTTACTTGTGCCAATGAACATGACATGATGGCTGATCTCGTCCAAGGCCGTCGCTGTGGCCACCACAATTCTAGTGAAAGCAGCGCCTCTCTTCACCAGCTGGGGTTTCTTTCCAAGGGCGTTTACGGCCTGGTCCATCAGAGGCTTTTCTTTAATAAACTGCAAGGTTTTATCTGGCAGCTCCAGAGATTTGTGGAAACCCATTACTCTGGCATGATTGTCAATGCACTAGAATTGAAAACAAAGGAAAGGTTAGTGACCTCTTGAAATCAGGGATGTGGAACAAGTGCTGAATAGGGTTACTGAACAGAAGACTCACTGCTCCGGGTCGGGGATCAGGGATATCACCTGAGTACATCACCCACTTCACAAACGACGTCTCGACAGTAACAGGAGCCTTAAACTTGCTCTCGGAGAACACGGTCTTGATGTCTGTTATTTTGTATGCACATACAGCGGAGTACTGAGAGGAGTCTCTGTTGATCAGAAACAATGTTTCATAATGTACAACTGTTATGGAACGGAATTGAATCAACAACAGACAAAAAGATCTTAAACTTACAATTGCGGGGTAAAGACGGCATAAAACATGCAGGTGGTCCAGTCACCGGGGCACAAGTGGAAAACATCCTGGACCAGAAGAGGCAGGTTGTTGTTTGGAACGGGACAGTCGAGCCTTGCTTTTTGAAAAGAAGTCCATTTCCTCTGCAGCGTTCTCTGCCCACCCAAGTCTCCCTGAGGGAGATTGATGAAATATGGGGTACAGCCCAGAAATGTTGTAATGTTCCTCAGTACAGCTCATACAGTAGGTCATATGACTCAAAGGAAGCTTACCTTACACACTCGAGCAACTCGAGAGACATCCAGCTTGGTGTACGAGTCATATTCCACTGCTGTCTCGCTGAAGAATATATAGATCTTGTCATCGTCCCCGTCTGGGTTTGATTCTCCCTCCCGTATGTGGGCCATGTGGATAAAATTAGGTTCTTAAATGACAAACAAAGCCACATATTTCAGTTACTATCACCTCTCTGTCAGTTCTCACGCCATTTCACCCACACCCGCTGTTTCACTCTCTGTAAATGACCACCAGCAGATACTTATACAGATAAAAGCTGTCTGTTACTCATAGTGAAAGTATGTTATATTTTTACATTTGTTTTAATGTCAACCGGACCGCTGTTAAACACTGGCTTCCCACCAACCATTTGTTTGGTTAGATAGCAATAGCATTATTGTTCACCAGTGTGATGCTAAAATCTTTATCTTTATTGTTATCTTTACAGTAATCACGCTTGGTGTGAACAGGCCTTCAGGGTATTACAATGAGTTTACTAATATGTTCTACACTTCTAACTATAGTGGCGCTGGAGGTTTGGATAGGCGTCACCATTCTTGTATCTCACCATTGAGCCAGTTGCTTGAAAACTCTGTCCGTAAGAGTTCCTCTGAGCTGCGCGTTATAGCTGGCTCTGAACCTCGAAAGTTCATTGAAGTGGCAGAGTACAATACTCCATCTGCAAGAGAAAAAACAAGAGAGTGAGTACACAAGTACTTGAATTATAGTACTCAGCATCAGAAATGAAGAGGCAGTACGTACCAACCATCTCTGATGTGAATCGCTGAGAAGGATCATAGGGACATTTCCCCTTCCCATCTTCTTGTTTGCCCTCTAAAGTTAGCCTACCATCTGCATAGGACTAAGAGAATGACATGCAACAAACATATAAAGCACTGCATACTGGACGTTGTATGCCTGTGGTCACTAATACTTAATAAGACTCACCATATAGTCACAGGTTGGGATGAATGCTTTGGTTCCACAAACATACATTCTGTCATCGTTTCTTTTATGAAGAACTCTGATATAATTTTTGCAGTCATTCTAAAAAAAAAAAGCAAACAATTAATCCAAGAGGAAGTAATACGTGATGTGACATGATGTGAAAAAAAAAAAACTAACCTCAGTTCTTACCAAGCAGAACCAAACACTTCTTTTTTGTGTGTATGTGTAATTTTTATTGTTATGTTTGACATTTAATTAGAATTCGATTGATAAGAATTTTATTTATAGAATTTTGATTTTACTTACAAGAATGCTATAACTATGAAGAGACACTGCGTTGCATTGCTTAAAAATATCCTTAAACATCTAGTTACTTAGATATTTGAATTAAATATGAAATTAATACAGATGACACGTTTTCTATTTACGTAAAATTAAGATTGAAAAGACTGCATTTCTTATTTTGAAAATATAATTTTAAAGATTTTCAACAATTCATATCTTAAAGCTTTAATATACTGCTTCCTGCCCGCTCATGATAAATGAATACACTTATCAAAGTTATCAAAGCAAGACAAAATAAAAACATTAAACGCGGGTGCCAGAAAATTCATTGTTTAAAAACATATTAATGAGCACAAAAGATGGGAAAACTCACTACAGCATCTTTTCCCTTATTGGAACATTCTTTCTGTTCCTTATCTGTGACTTTCCAATTTACCTGTGAAAAATCAATACAATTTACCATCATTCAATTACACAAAAAAAGTCTGCAGAATAATATTTAATGGCTAAGCAAAAAAACACTTTTGCAAATTTGTATTTGAGACCTCACCATGTCCTTTTTGACTGTAATGTCATCGAGGTCAAGGGCAAAAATAGCCTCGCTGGCTCCCAGGATGAGCATGTTGAGATCTTCCCTCAGAAGCATAGTGGTGTAGTTCCAAACACCCTCCTCACGAAACAAATGCCCCCCATTACCTAGCAACAAATTAAGGCCACAGTCAAGGGCAGGAGCTGCTAACGTTTGCCAAAAATGGAAAAGTCACACACAGAACAACTAAACATTTTTTGAAGAAAGAATTGTACTCCATATCTTCTCAACGCAATCAAAACACATTTAAACACAGACTAAATAAATCTGCCAAAATGAACTAATAAAAAGTGAAATAGATAAATTAATGCATTGCTACAACCATGAATATTGGCACACAATGGAACAATATACTTAATTTGGACACTTGCATGGCAGTAATACCCTAATAGTCTTTAAAGCAATCAAACACAAGGCACCATGTCATACAGTGGCTTTAACAAAAACTATTTTGATTTGGTATTTTGTATCTGATGGACATAGTTAAAACATTTTAGTTGCTCAAATGTTTCCCACTTTAGACCACTTTACAACAAAGTACATTGGTATTTTGTAATGACGTCCAAAATAAATGATCATAAATTCAGCTTACTACTGGTTGGCACTGTTTTGCGAGGTAAGGCATCCGATGTCGATCCCAATCCACTGCTCAGTGTTACTGGACTCCAGATGTATAAGACACAGAGCACAGCCAGCAGAAACATCATTCCAGTAAAAAAAAACAGTCAGTGATTTTGGTCTAAAGACGGTGCGAGTGCTAGATTCCTGTGTTGTCTGTCTGTCAGAGTTCCCTCATCCTTGCCTTCTCCCTTGCTCAGTCCGGAGCGCTTCCATACTGAGATATATGACTTTAGCTGCAAAGAACGCTCTTCAGCAAAGAACCCTGTGAGGTCATCTGAAAGAGAGAGAGAGTGTGTGTGAACAGGCAGGGGTGCTGGCAGCAGTATTTCTGTCACTGCTATAGTGATGCTAATGCAGAGGATGAAAGCTTTTACTCTGTGCCCTTGACAGAGACACACGATTCTGCTTTTCGAGTTACCAACGAGAACAACGAAAAAAAACCCTACCACATCCTGACATGTCTTACAAACCTCAAAAACTGTTTTCACAAGCGGCACACGAACAGATCTAAAAAATAGAAACAGAAAAGCTCGACAGATAAATGAATTTCTCCTTCCCATCTTGGTAAAGACAACTGTCTACTTCCTTCCACTTGATTGTCCTCCATACAAAACAGTTGTGGGCTCAGGTTTATTACTTGCAACATGCAATGCTGAAATGAGAGAGAGGAAATGTTAATGCACAACAAATTGTGGTTTTCCACTAGTCTACCACTGATGCATGAGCTTAGATCTGATCAGATATCGTTCATACTTCACCACTCATGCACTTGTATGCACATGCTTACTTTTAAATCATTGTATGGACTTCCTACCTTACCAGCTGGTAATATAGGCCAAATATAATTACCACAGCCTGGCACACTGCTAACCCTAAGTTACACGTTTTTATACATAGAATGAGTCAAACATTATTTAATTCCCTTAAATAAGTCATGCTGTGTTTAAGGACACCAATGTAAGGAAGTCATATTTAGAAATTGTGCTGGTTAACTCAATCTATACCCCCCAAACAGGTCAAAACATTATGAGGAGGATGTGAGAGGCATTATGAGAATGTCTGTATGCATATAGATTTACACACAAACTTTTTACATTTTTAGCTACATTATATACTTACAACGTGTTTTTATCTATTTGACCATTTGAAATAAAGTGACTAGAATTCTGAGTAGCTTACTAGAAATACAATAAACGATAAGAGTTGTATGCTAGTAATATAATCGTTTATTCTGAAAAGAGTGCTGCAGGAAATAAAATCCAGAAAGCAGATTTCTTTTCAACCTCTGGTTCCATCATCCAACAGTCAATGTGTTTTTTATTAAATGGCCGAGTAGCGTAAGCTGGAGATATTTTCCTGTTTTTTTTTTTTTTTTCACATGTCATTAAAATAAATCGGTAACAATCCTTTGTGATTTTATTTGAAGCTTTTATGTGTCTTGAAAGAGGCAGCTGCAGACAAGTAGTTAAATGGTACTAGAGGATGGTGGGACATTAAATGTAACTATGTTGAACAGTTAAACTGATCTATTAATATAATTTTGTTTCTAATATTTAGGCTCAAACATTATAACTTTAGCTTTTTAATTATACCATCTGCATTTAGACTTGGAGATAAAAGATGTGATAATCTGTGGAGATTATCTCAATAAAACAAAATGTTTAAGAAATTTAGCTGGTCACAGAACTTATTTTTAGCAATAAACTTGGAAAAAACAATCATGTTATAACAGTACAAATAAAGCATTTTTGGACAGTACATGATGGTAAGTACCGCACAGTGTTATTTACAGTGTAAAACTATAAATGAACATTTACATACTAGATAAAAAAACAAATGTAATTGTTCATAAAACTAAAATTACTACAATATAAACAAAAAAGTCTACTATATATACACATATATATATATATTAAAATAATTTTTAATTTTTATATTTATTTTAAAAATATTTTTCTTTATTTATTTTATATTTAATATTGAATTAAAAATACATTACTACTTAAACTTTAATTAAAACTACAACTAAACATATTATAATAAAATTTCATTCGGAATAAAAGAAAAAACTATAATAGAAGATACATAACATAATAACCCTGGTATTTAAGCACCTTACACAGGAGCATTATAATCAGGTTAAGGACATCATAAACAATACCAAAATTGCATTTTCAGTAAGGGAAGTATAATCAATAAGTTAAATAAAAAAATAAGAGAGTGATCAGCAAATTCCAGTGTACACCTAATAAAGGGGAAAACAGATCAACTTCCACAGTATGCATTTCAGTACTGGTCTCAGTTCCTTTGAAAATAAATTTTAAATGCAGCAATGGCTGAAAAAAGTTGATCAGGCAACAACTCACCATGCAACCAAATTCTCAGTAAGTCTCTCAGTTCTGCTGTGCTTGCATGAGTGGTTCCTCTTCAAACACACACAAACACATGTAAACAGACACACACACACCGTTCCAGCCCTCCAGTGCAAAACAAATCAAAAGTGCTCTAAGTCTCAAAGGCAGCAGAGCATGTTGAAAGTCGTGGCTCTGCAGTGAATGGAGCTCATGGTGTCTTCTGCTTTGTGTGAGAAAGCATTAAACTGCTCGAATCCTGCAGTGTGAAGTCAAAGACATTCTTCTACTGGAAAGAAAAGAGAGGGGAAAAAAAACATTCTTCTAGAAGCTCCTCAATCTCAAACAAGTCACTACAAGTGTCAGCAAGAGAGTGTGTTGTAGAAAGAGGAGGAGTGTAGGAGAGGCTGTATTGTGTTTTCTGATCTGTATTTCAAGAAAGCCAAGTTTGCAGCTGTAGTAAACAACAGAGAAAACCGATGTTGATTTTCTGTGAACAAACTTTGCATCCACATTGAAGAGTAGGGTGTTCTAACCTTAGTGTCTTCTGCTTTTATCTAAACTAGTTTTTATGTTAATCATGACATTAATTGTCACAATTTCTTTTTTTGTTGTTTCTTTTTTTCAAATTCAAATTATCTGGACAATCTGGACGAACCTGTTCTGTAGCTACTGCCTTTTTTATTCACCTTCTTATAAACAAATGAATCAACATCATGGATCAATGTGAAATGAATCACATTGAGGTCAAATGAATCACTGCTAAAGTTTGTTTTTATTTTGAGCCTATGTTGATAGTAAACAATAGCTATAACTATGAATTAAGCTTTTTCTTGCAATCATTTACAAATAAACAGCCTGAAACAACAATTATTGACATGAATTCAACCGCATTTCTTCTTTTAAGGTTGGCTACCCACTGGGTTAAATATATAAGATAAATAAAGGCCTAGACTTTGTTTTATAAAGCATTTGTCATCTGTCAATTTCAATAACAGAAGTGAACTGTTGAGGCAAAAGTTGAAGGTTACTAACGCCCCCTGGTGCTTTATATAGGCTAAACCCCGATATGCGCCTCTCTTGGAGGGATTTTATTGTGATGAATATTTATTTAAGCAAATAACGGATATATGCCAAATAAATAAGTAAATATTTAAAGGTAACGTTATTTTCTGTTTTACTTGAATATTAGCTTACTGATAAATCTTAACGTTAGCTAATATATCCCCAAAAATGAGTCCCTTCTTTTGATAAACTATTTTTCTTGTTCTTCTTCTGGAATTACAGGGGATTGTAGAAGTTAAAGAAAACATTCGCAAAAGAAAAATCGTATAACGTTAGTCATCAAGTCGAAAGGTTTACAATTTCACTCATCACAAAAGGATCTCCGGGTTTAGTACGTTTTTTAGTAGCAAGATGGCGGCATTGAGCTGTGTGAAGGGACGCGGACAACGGTTAACAAATAAAACTAAAACAGCGGGTGAATTCTACAAAACCTCCCCTTTATTTCCCATAAATATCACAGTTATAAATAACAAGAAATGATTTTGACATCACATGAAAACATATCTACAAAGTCACAGTAGCACCACCATGCATGTTCAAAAAAACCCGATAATGACAGTTCGTCGGAACATAATGCATCCGTCTCACAACCTATAAACCTAAACTCTTACAAATCTGAGAAAAACTCACCTCAAGATTAAACTGTCTTTTAAAATACCTGCTTCATAAACGTTTCTCCTGCAAACGTGTTCAAAAGCCTCATACAAATTTTAAAACATAACAGATCTACTGAGACACTAGCAAGCAGGGTCAAAAATTAACTTTTGCCACACCTCTCAGTTTATGGTCACTAATAAATCCTAATAACCATAAACTGCTTTATATTTATTGAGGGACCAATTATTTGATCCAGTCGTGACAGAAAAAAAACAGCTAAAATACAGTTGGCTCATTTTAGCTAGTCTTACAACCTATTTAACCTATATGCTGATTTTAGACGGTTTCTTTCAAGCATGTCACTTTTAGCAGTGAAAATCAGTCTTACATTACATTTAAATCATGTATCAATTTCTCATTCCTAATAAAGTTAGCATTTTTATATGTAATCCTGTTGCTCTAACAGCAGAGCATTGCACTAACATGGGTTCAATTCTCAAAAAAAAGAAAAGAAATACAATCAAAGTCACTTTGGATAAAAGCATCTGCAGAATGTAAAATCTTTTTATTAACCCAATTTATATGCACATTTGGTGCTTGGCGTTAATTTTGGACCCTACCTCGAACCATATCAGATTCACACTCATCTGAGCACCACTTTTCACCAGTTCACAGTAATACAAGTCAAGTTTGATGTGCTTCTTTCTTGTGTAGAAAATGTCCTCTCGACTCATGGTTTGACAGTAGAAACCTGAGTGTTAAAGTCTGATAAACTGAATAGAGAGAGCAAGAGGTATAGAGAATCTTGATTTTTCCCATTTAAATTTCAATATCAACAGAAACAGCATCATTCTGTGACGGCATTATTATGAGGCAGGATAAGCTGGTGGACCTAGGCTCTCATGTTATTTATGAAGCCAAAAAAGTGGCATTATTCAAGTCACACTGAGGGAAGAATGTCGATTACAGGGAGTCCTTGTCCGTTTAACAGGACATCAGTCTTTATTGGAAGGCACTGGAAGAATGAGACGACGAAGGGTGGGTAGAAACCAGGAGGAAATCACTCTTGACTTGTCCGTCTCTTCTCCAGCTTCTGTTTGAGCTCGTCTGTGAGGCCTGATGGGGAAAAAACAACAACAACAAAAACTTACTAGTCATATTTTCACCCTTATGTTCTGTTAAAATTGATTTCACTTTTAGTATGTGTATGATCTGTAAGACACACTGCACATGAGAAAAAATGTAACTACCATTGAAAACTTTATGTAAGATTTAACAAATGCTTTTCAAAAGAAGTGTCTTCTGCTTACCAACACCACATTTATTTAATTCAAATGCAAAAACAGTAATATTGCATTTTGAAATAAAATGTTGAATGTTTTAAAATGTAATGTATTTATTTGAAATATAAACCTTTTGTAATATTATGCAATATCTATTATGAAATACTGTCACATGTACAAATATTTAAAATATACAGGTGGAATAATTATTGTCAACATTAATTATTATGTTATAGGCTTATTATTGAATGCAGATTTTCCTTTCCTTCTTCTGTATATTATTGTTTTAGGATGGTAAAAATCAAAACAAAGTATTAGAAAGTTTAAATTTTATGAACAGTTTTGGATCTGGAGCCCTGCTGGGGTCTTACTCTGAGAGAGCGGTGAGGGAGACAGAACCAGCCTTCTCATGGAGTTGGACGGAGAGCCAGACGGGGAAAAGGATCTTGGTGAGGAACTGGGAGATCTCGTCTGTGACCGCAGCGACCATCTGTCTGTACCTACTGAACACACAAATACAAACTCACTCACTCAGTCTAGAGAATCTGTTGTGAACATAGCCTGTAGTGTACAGTATATTGATCTGGATAAAAGCATTCCTATTTCACATCGACAGATGTAGCGTGCAGCCCTACATCTGATGTTCACACATAGCCAGCATTTTCTCAGCGTTATGCAATTCCTGCAAGCCACAAACTGCTTAAACACACAGATTGAGACTTGTTTCATACTTTTGCAACAAGAGTCACTACAGCATAACAGACTATTAATTATAACAGTATAATTTGTGCAAAAACAGCATAAAAACCTATGGGCTTTAAAACTTCAGATTTTTAATCAGCAGCTCTTTTCTAGTACCATTTTAACCACTAGAATATACTATCATATAAAGCTACAGCAATGTGGACATATTTTCAGCCATTTAACTATCAATATATGGGCAAATGGCAGCAGATACAGTAGTGCTGAGCAGTGGAGCATGAGATGTGTGGTACCTTGTTTAGGTGGCAGTGATGGAGCTCTAGAAAGAGGTCCAGTGGGAGCACAGTGCAGGGTTCGCTCCCCATTCTCATCATTGGATGACACAAATGCTACAGGAAAAGGAAATTTAGATGCTGAATTCAGAATGTGTTTCTTTAGAGTCAAACTTAATATAGGTGTACAGACTGTGAGCATATTTGCGTATGAATGTTTTTGACATACTGATGTTCTCCTCGTAAGGCTCTTCTAATATAAAGGGCTGAAGAGCCCCAGCAGTTTTCTCCACCAGTGCGTTGATAACGTCATGCAGCGTGGGACAGGGTATCTGGAGGAAGAGACAAAAAGTAAAATGAGGAATGAGATTTCCCCCAAGCTTGTTGTTTTTGCATAGATTCTCTATATTTAGAAACCTACAGGGTTTTCCACGTCAATGATGTAACCACCCTGCTGCTTCTGTGTCACTCTGTAATGCCTGAACACTGATCTGAAACAGCAAAAGAGAGAGGTCATTCATTTATAAAGAGAGCTACACAATGACTATATTGTTTATATATTGTCTATAGATGTTTCAGTGTTTTACCCGTTCAGGTCTTGTCGTGTTGTGACAGCGAGTGAAGATCCGTCCCGGCCTGGTCTGAGCAGCATGTTCCCACAGTCTGGATGTCTTTCTAACAGCACCTCGGCTTCAGTACGAGACACAGGCCTGAAACACCTGCCAGATAACAGACAGAAGCACAACTATGTAAACATTCTTCTCAAGCATCCACTAAGAATGAGTTTCTACACACTAGTCAAGAATGTAGTAGATTTTGGTAAAGAAAGCCAAAAAAATATTAGTATAATCTACAAATAGAGTAGAAAATAAAATCACCGATTCCCAGCCAAACGCTGTTTTATCTCAGTAATGAGAACTAAACCTTTGTAAAGAGCGCCGTTTTAACAAGAACATGATAAAACATGAGAACAGTAGCAAATACAGTCTGCCAATACACATCAACCACACCGCATATCCCTCATAAAACATACACCTTAAAAAAAAAAAGAAATAAAACACTGTAAAATCTCTAAAACACCACATATATTTGAGTTTTGAAATTAGACATTCCAGAGACTTTTTTTATTGATTATTTTTATCGCCGAGTAGGATCCATGAAATCCGTTTTATCAGGCAGGCAAACCTTTTTAAACTTTTTTTAGCCCTCCTTTAAGAGCAATATTAAAAGTGATGCTTTAGTCATGTATAAACACTGAAGAATGTCTCCCACAAACAGGCACGCTCACATAAACAAATACTCACGCAGGTATTTCCCCCACCAGCGGGAGCGAGAGGGGCGACGAGGGGGCTCTGGAAGACGCACGTGCCTTTCGGCGCATTTTTTCTTTCTCCACGACTTCCTTCAGCATGTGCAGCTGCCCAGGCAGGAGGGTGAGAGTCGTGGGCACAGCCAGCTGGAATCAAATGCAAAGCATGTGCCGTTCTGATTTACACGGTGAAATATACAGTTCATAGTGAGGCTTGCACAGGGACTCTGATCTCTTTATCTATAAAAACATGTGAGCAGAATCAGAAGCATGTGGGAGGTGTTTTGGTGGTGTTGAACTACAGCCAGTAGACATGATTCTGAGATATCGTTTTTATAACCCCTGCTCATGTATTATGAGGCGGAAAATTGACTTTATTACTGGGGTAAAGTTCAACAAAAGCATCATATAAACTGATTTAATTCTAAAAAAGATAAAACGAAAGAATTTAAACTTAAAATTAATTTGATCAAAAGCATCCAAAATACTTTTTAAGATGCTTTTTATAAGATTAAAAAAAAAAGTAATGTCTACAATAGTCTAAAAATTTTGCAAAAAATTAAATACAAGTAATCTAAAATAATTACACTCCCTGTTTTCCCAAAAGCTTTTGTTATGTTCATATTTCATTTGTATTTCTAGTCCCAAAAAGCATCCATATTAAGTAACTAAATTAAGGAATTATTGAACACTTCATATCACAAGGACAGCAATGAAAAAGAACATCATATCAAACAAATTTATTTCAGCTGATAATGGTATCTGATAAAGAGAAAAACAAGTTGTCTAGTGTCAGTTGCAAAGTCTACCTAAACAAGTGTCTAAGAATAAATGGTGCAACTGGAGTGTCATTTGGATATATTTATGTAAATATTATGTGCATAATTTAATTTTATGTACATCTAATTTAAATATAATTTTAATATACTGTTTGACATCAGCAAGATTTGTTGAATGTTTCTGAAAGTCGTATGTGTTTGTCTAGAGAGCATGGTAGCCGATATTATTTTGATATACACTCAAACGTTTGGCATTTTGGAGTTTGTTTTTGTAAAAAGTAAATTCTTATATTCCACAAGAAAACATTACATTTTTTGTGACAGTCAAGACATTTATCTTTTATTTATCAAAATATCTTTGGAAAAATAAAATTTATATATATGCACTACCGTTCAAAAGTTTTAGAACAGTAAGATATTTAATGGGTTTTTAAGATGTTTCTTCTGCTCATCAAGGCTGCATTTATTAGATTAAAAATTCAGAAAAAACTGTAATATTGTGAAATATTATTTCAATTTAAAATAACTGTTTTCTGTGTGAATATATTTGAAAATGTAATTTATTCCTTTGATACAAAGCATCATTACTCCAGTCTTCAGTGTCACTTTCAGACCTGTCAGAAATTATCCTAATATACTGATTTATTACTAGAATTCTCAATGTTGGAAACAGTTGTGCAGTTTTCCCCCTTTTTTCCCTCCTCAGGATTCTTTGATGAATAACAAGTAAAAAACAACATAATTACCAAATACAAAAATTTCTAAAATGTAAATCTATGCTGTGACTTTTTTGTTCATTTAATAGATCCTTTGTTAATAAAAGTATTCATTTCTTTCAAAGAAGAAAGAATAAAAATGTACTGATCCCAAACTTTTGAACAGTAGTGAAACAGTAAAGTACTGTAACAGTAGTTCTGAACATTATTATCCATTTTAAATAAATGCTTCTCTTTTTTAATATTTTAATGATCAAAGAATCCTAAAAAAACCTATTAAACAGCTCAACTGTATCCAACACTGATAATAAAACATCAGTATATTAGGATGATTTCTGACAGGTCTGAAAGTGACACTGAAGACTGGAGTAATGATGCTTTGTATCACAGGAATAAAGACATTTTAAAATATATTCACAGAGAAAACAGTTATTTTAAATTGAAATAATATTTCACAATATGAAATATTTTAATCTAATAAATGCAGCCTTGATGAACAGAAGAAGCATCTTTAAAAACCATTAAATATCTTACTCTTCTAAAATGTTTGAACGGTAGTGTATATACATACACACACACACACACATATATATATATATATATATTTTCTTGTGGAATATAAGAATTTACTTTTACAAACAAACTCCAAAATGCCAAACGTTTGAGTGTATATCAAAATAATATCAGCTACCATGCAACAGTCAACCAAATCTTTACTAAACCAAAAGAAACAAAAGGTATCGTCTGCATTGTTTGAACACGGTCATAAAATGCAAACTCTGCAGTCTAAAGGTCACAGATTTCATTAACAAACTTAGAACAACAATATTCAAGATGGCATTAAGAATAAGCCTGACTGGAATTCATTGTTCTGTAGCAGAAGCTGTTAAGTGTTTACTAATATACAGAACCTGACACAGAGTCTCCAGGATCCAATGGCAAAACACTAGCACTGATTATGTATTTATCATTTTTATTGTAAGAGCATGAACTCATCAGTAAGACTAAAGAATGTGTCAACTTCTGTTCAAAACATTTCCTTATTTGATTGAACTTACATCTACGACAGAGTAGAGAAAACCTTTCCACAGCTCACGGGCCTCCAGATTTGGTGCCTGAGGAGAAAGAGAGAAAGAGACAATGATGTTAATCATATTATTAATAAATATAATTTCCTTAAAGTACTGTATTACATTAGAGACATATGGTATCTCAGAGTCAATTAAATCTCCTTTCACATTTGTTGAATTATTCACTTCCTTTATTCATCAATGACACATTAAATTGATTAAAAGTTACAGTAAATAACTTACAACGTTACAATAGATTTACATTTTAAATAAATGCTGTTCTCAACACTGATAATTATTTCTTGAAAACAGTATATTAGAATGATTTCTCTAGGATCATGTGACACTATGACTCACAAAGCATTGCTCCAGTCTTCACTCCAGATGGTCATCTCAGCCTTCACTCACTCCTGTATGAGCAAATACAGATCTGGAAGTTTTCACAATTGTCTTCAAATTCAGTATAGTTTCCCTTTCACAGCCATTACTTCTGTTTATTCTCACCACATCTGATGCATCTGATGAAGTAACACTTCCACACAGCTCCAGGTCATGTTATGGTCAGGTCCAGACTAAACTGTGCACTATCAACAACTGAATGTGCTGTAGGCTTTGCTCAGGAAATCCTTGGTTTATTCTGCATCCAGAAGCTGTGTGGAAGTGTTACCACTGGCATCAGATGTGGTGAGAATAAACAGAAGTAATGGCTGTGAAAGGGAAACTATACTGAATTTGAAGACAATTGTGAAAACTTCCAGATCTGTATTTGCTCATACAGGAGTGAGTGAAGGCTGAGATGACCATCTGGAGTATGACTCACAAAGCATACAAACTGGAGCTTATCGTTTCAAGAAAACTCTTGCCATTTAGTGTGCGATCCACATCATAAGGTCTGTGAACGGTTGGAGAATGAGATGCATACTGACAGACATCTGATACTCACAGTGAGTTTGATTTCTCCATCCTTCATGCGGAGGTTCAGTCTGGCTGCCTCCAGATTCCTATCACGACTTGGGTCATCGATCAAAGACACAAACCCACTCAGATCCAACTTCTCTACATACTGATCAGAAAGCACACACATGCAACACTTAAAAGAACAGCTCACCCAAAAATGCCTTTCCAATCCTGATTGAATTTTGTGAAACACAAAGAAAGAGAGATTTTGGGCAGAGTTTATAATATCTATTATTTAATTTTATTATTTTATTTGATTATTATATATATATATATTTACATTTTTAAATAGTAAAGTAATTACAGTAATAAAAATAAAATA
This sequence comes from Enteromius trimaculatus, assembly GCA_032361065.1. Classification (NCBI taxonomy): domain Eukaryota; kingdom Metazoa; phylum Chordata; class Actinopteri; order Cypriniformes; family Cyprinidae; genus Enteromius; species Enteromius trimaculatus. The sequence continues at coordinate 17,795,133 of JAUMHP010000041.1, read as the reverse complement.
CAATAAGTTATATTAATACACATTTTTGAAATATTTATAAATAACCAAATTTAAATAATAATAATAATAACAATAATACTTATATTATTTAAAAACATATTTCATTATAATATATTATTTTAAAATGTACAAAAATACAATATTTGTTTACTGCAATTATGATTAATACTACTACTTCTACTACTAGAATTATTATTATTATTATTAATCACAATACAATTACAATATTAATATTTATGGCTGTGTTAATATGTTGCTAATATGTTATACCATAATATACCTTTTGCTTTGGAGGAAGTTATCTTAAATATATATAAATGTATATTTGCAGTGTCCACAATTTACATGGTTAATACTTTTCTGGTTGAAATATTCAAAAATATAAATATGAGACAATCACATGAGCACCTTTGCATTATTGTTTAGTGGAAAACAGTAGCGTGGGCATTTCTGCCTAAGATCTACTGTAATTTTGTGTTTCCCAGAAGAATGATAATCCAGTTTTGGAACAGCTTGAATGTGAGTAAATGATGAAAGCGTAAGGTAAACTATTCCATAAAAAAACCCCAGCACACCTTAAAATAACACACCAGTACAAACACACTTTATTTTCTATGTAAATTTGAAGCTTCCACACAGTATGATTTTCCAGCAAACTTTGCATGTTACTCATTTAGAAACCTATCCATTCACAGCTGATGTTATAGAGGTTGAAACTGCTATCTCCTTGTGTTCAGAATGAAAATCAATACTAAAACCACAATTAAGTAGAGTCTGATAAAAGTATCTTTACCATCTGCTCTCTCGTGGCTGACTGTGCTTAATGAGACGATAAGGTTACGATGGACTTGAAGGGGATTTGCAGAAGAATGCCCCTCTAGATCCTAATGCTCTACAGACTGATAGAGGATTGTATGTGGCAAACATCTGTACAGTCCCTGCATATTTCACTTACATTTGTGTCCTTAGGGTTGTTGAAGAAGTACAGCGTGTTTCCACATAAACAAGTCCATAAACGCCGAGCTACCTGCATGAAAAAAAACAAAAGCTCCATTTCAATATCTTTAAGTAAATATAGACTGTGCATGTTACAGCTCAATTTGCATTATAGTTGGACATTATTGGGCTATATAAAGACATAAAAGTGACAATAAATCATCTCTGTCTTAATTCAGGGTTAGTTAAATGTGTGTTCAGGGCTCAAACACACAATTTTGATGTGCGAATGCCACGATTTTGACAGCACAGCAAATGGCAGTCATTTCTGCATAGATTACTGCTCTTCTGTCTGTAATTCTCTGCTCTGTCTGGCTCTATCCTGATCTCAGTGGCAGCTCATGGCTCCCCGGGCACAGCACACACACACACACGCCGACCCGAAGCACAGCTGTCCTAAATCTGAGGCCCACCCCCCTTCACACTCCCATCACACATGGTGCACCTGAACCCCTCTCAATATTCCCTTCTGAATATGCAATCTGGGATTAATTTGTGTAAGTGGTGCTTAGTCAACACCGTTTTTCTTTAGCTTTGAATTAAAATATATTATTTGTACACTGCATTCTTTTTTCCAGCTATTGCATATTTAGATTTTTACACACTCAATAAAGTGTACATCATATAAATAAATTAAAAATATATAGAACAACTAATATTGTTGCATATTGCATTCTAAAGTGTGTGTTCCTATACTTATGTACATATATAACATATATATACACGTATATATATATATGTATATATATATACACACACACACACACATATGTGTGTGTATGAAGAGTTTCTTATGTTATCATGTTTTTATTGTGTTTGTTAGCTGGGGGGGGGGGTATAATTATTTTTTAAAAAATTAAATATACAAAAAAAAATATAAAAAAAAATATATATATATAAAAAATTACATATACATACATATATATATATATATATATATATATACAAACAGTAATTTGATGGAAGTGTGAGGGATCTGAAATATCTTAAATGAATTTTGCTAAATGAATATATTTTAATAATAAATTTTAGTCCAATGGAGAAAAAAAGCCTAATGGCTATATATAAAGGATAAGTGTATGGATGATATAATGCCGAAATAAGTCAATGAAATTAAACACTTATTTTGCATGTACTAACTCATACTGAAATGTGCATTATTCACTGACAGTAAAATCAGCATGTAAATGATTTCTAAATTGTAGTAGCCTATTAACCAGACTAAGTGCCTCAAAGTAACATTAAAACAGAATTTGCAAATGTGCGCTTTGGTGGAGGCAATGCACTACTTATTAGGACTTTCAAAAGCCTTCAATCTTCAGTGTTAATCTATCATGTTTAACGACAATTGCCACGATGACACTGTCTGCAGCAGATAACAGCGAGCACGCTTCTAAATGTAATACGATAGATGCACTGCAGCAAGAGATGCATCTCACTCTGGCGTCTTGCAAAGAATGCCTGATGATTATAATACGTGATGGGTCATATTAAACACACACTTCGGACTGCATGTGGTCTGCATTAAGGTGTGTCTACTACCAGAGCAGCTGAGAAGCAGCAGAGAATTTAAAAGCACCAACAGACAAAAATAAGAGCTCACATGAGAGTTATGGCATTTAAAGAGCTGTCAGACAGCGGCATAACGCATGGCACAGAGAAACGCCGGCTCATTCATCCACTAACGTTACAATAGACATGCACAAGCAAAAATTGGATGGTAACTTGGCAAGCGAAATAACATTCAGACAGCTGATCCATGCAAACCTCGCCCATCTCCACACAATACGCGCGTGCGGCATATGCCATGCGTAACAGACGCCGCTGAGCTTATTGATATAATAAGACCAAGTCTTTGACAAGTCATAATGTCCGCTTACCTTCTCTTTCGCTCCTCTTTTCTCCAGGTATCCCTCGTAATAACAGGGCGGCAGCTGCGCTCTCGGGCTCCCGGTGCGAGGGTTCGCGGGCGCAGCCGCCATGACTCGAGCAGCTCTGCCCGGTGCTGACACACCAACACACAGCAGCGGGACAAAGAGGCGCTGGATGATGCTACTGACCGGGAAACGACACGCCTTCTTTGGAGAAAGATGGATGGCACTGGATATGCGTGATTAATCCCGTCACTGACACGCATTCAGCTGCACAACACGAGGCTCAATATGGCATCTGTGATTGTATTATGACCCGCAGGCGCTCGCACTCGGATAAACATCTCCTTTATTTTATTAAGGACTATTCCGAAGTTAATTCTATTGTAAAGGTTATATTATCTTATAAACAATATTATATAATACTAGAAATTATACATATATAATAACAAAACATCTTATGTAATAATATATTACTAATACATAATTAACGAAATGTTTCAATAAATAGATAACTAATAGACTACTAAAACATGATATAAAATTGTGTTTTTGGTTGTAACAAGGTTTTATACTGTAACAACTCTATTAACTTTTGTCTAAAATGTACATATATACAAAATGAGGGAGTGTTCATATATTATATATTTTAGGCCAACTATTTTAGGCTTGGTTTAACAGAGCAGAGTGGAGCGAACACTGCTGAAAGTGTTCTTTAATCACTCCTCACCGGATTCAGTCCAATGCTTCTCATTTCACATTCACTCATTCACTCTCTCTGGTAAGAGAAACCTGCCAATCAAGAGCACACACAGACAGCTGTAATTTTTCACCTTTATTTAAAATGAAAATATACAAATGTTCTCTTAACCCTGCACATATTTTTAGACTTAAATCACAAATGGATTAGGCAGGAAATACTGATTGAAAGAAGCATTCTTTATGAACAGTTTTTGATTGTCATAAATCTCAATTTGAGGTCTAACAATGTTTACCAGGGACAGTAAGTTTTTCCATAACACATTCTACCCATAATAAAATATTGTAAGTGTAGTGTAAGCAACATCAGAAGACATGTAGGATGTTGAGAGTACAGCACTACAGTAGGAAGCAGCTTAAGAGGAAACAGCGCAAGGTAAAATAGCGCAAGACCTTAACCAATGTCTCTCATCTAAAAGCACAACGACGTCAATGTTTAGACTTTTCAGAAACTGGTCACACTGGCTCTTTCGTGATTATACAACTGAATAACATAAAATCCTATCTGCTGAATATTGCAAATGTAATTACACGAGAAAAAAAAAGACATCAAAAGAGGTGATTGGCAGATTCTTCAGAAAGAATCCCATTCTTTCTGAACATGCTGTGGTTTATCATTTTTGACCTATAAGTGGCAATAATGATGCACAACGGATTTCCCACTTTTGCTACAGTAACTCTGGACAGATACAGCATGACCCCAGTTTTCACAATTTCCTCGTCAGCATTCCTGGAACATTTTGGGGTGAGAAAGAAACCTGAAATATAATCCCATTCAAAAGGCTAGATAATCTAAACCAGTCCAATATCTCCTTATGGGATGTTATTCATGATAATACAATCTAAAACTACTGAGCAATATCATGAGGCATGTAACAGCATATTGAAAAGCCGCTGTTTCATTTTGATATTTGCAGATTACAGGCCTTCAAAATCCAAAAGTACTCCACAAACAGCTGAATAATATTTTTACAGCAATGAAAAAAAGAGTAGAAAAATTCACAAATACAAAAATATATGAACCATGTAAACAAATTTCAACTGTCAGCACTTTAGGCAAGAATGTCTTTTTGTTTTTATTGTTCTGATATGTTAGATATTATGAACAACTCCCAATGAGATTCTCTGTACAGTTGGACTACAGCAGATGTACCTTTCCCTGAGAAATAGAAGCTGAACCAGAATCAGTGATAGAGGAACTTCTTTAAAGAATTGAAACTAGTTAAAGCCAAAATAACCCACAAAACAAACCATCTGGGCTTATTAAAAAAAAAAAAAAAAAAAAAAAAAAAATCACCACAGTGGTTCACAGACTTAATTTGCTTTTTCAAGAACTGAATATCCACACTGAGCTCTAATATCTGTAAACTGAGGTTTTAAATTATGAGGGTCCCAATATACTTCTCAGAAACACAGGCACAGTGCAGAAGTGTATTTATAAAGGTTCCCGTTTCCTGAAAAGTGATGGCATTACATGGAAAAAGAAAAGCAAAAATGACTGTCGTGTACGTTAACACAAGCTGGTAGTTCCGGTTCATCAAACAGCTGGATTTACCTTATTTACATACTCAATTAAAAACAGAATTTGCAAGCAACAAGCGATCATGTAAAGAAATAGTTGAATTTCCTCACCCTCTTGCCATTCAAAACCACATGACTCCTCAATATATCAAAGCTGGACAGGTTTGGAACAACATGAAGGTGAGAAAATAAAACATTATCGCTGTTGATGCTCACACAAAGACAGTTTATTTATCTGTCGACCTCCCTTTTGTTTTGTTGCTAAAGCCACTTAATTATTAAAGCAGAGCTAAAGTGCATTTAAAGGCTCACCCAAATGAGCGTTTACTCACCCTCCACTGGCCCCAAACCTGTATGAGTTTCTTTCTTATGATATAGTTAGTAGCCAAACTATTGCTGATAGTAGCAATTGACTTCCATAGTATTTTTTTACCATAATATGGAGTTAAATAGATACCACCAAGTGTTTTTGGTAACCAACATTCTTTAAAATATTGTATGTGTTCAAAAGCTTTTTCGAGATTTTAAACAATGTAAGGGTGAGTAAAACACAGAATTTAAATGGTTTGGGTGCATTTCCCTTAGAAATAGAAAAATGAAACAAACCCGGTACAGCTTAAACTAATGGGAAAGGGTTAGTTAAGCAGTCACAAGATTCAAATGAACATATGCATTATGAAATAAAATTAACACTAGGCAGCATTTTTAACTGTTATACACAAATGCAGCCACTAGAGGTCAGTGATTACCAACAGAAGACACTTCTTGGTAATATCATTACAGGAAACAAAGGAAAATAAAATCCATTTGCCTCTAGAATGAACACTCCCAAAACAGATTTATCCTCCAAATACATCTCAGTGACGTTTATTTTATTTTGGGGGAATGCTTCCTAAGATGAACTAAAACGCTGGACCTGAACCCTAAGTAACAATAAACTTTACACTTACTGTATATTACCCAATATCTCTCTCTGGAGGTCGAAGTGCACATAGTGAAATACAGGTCAAAGATTTTCCCTTTCTCCCTGTCTGTACCTGCCATTGCACTTCCTGTTTCGTGTGGGATCAGTGTCGCAGCGGCACCATCACCTCTACGTAGTTACAGGGGAACAATCCAGCCTGGCCGTGCACGGTTCCCTCAAACCAATTCTCGTCTATCTGATTGGTCAGTGCGATGACGTCACCCTCGCAGAAGGCAAGCTCTCCATCGTTCTCTGGTTCAAAGTCATACAGAGCCTTGCAGCAGGGCTGATCTGTCGCTATGGAGACAAAAGAGTGAATGAGAACAGAAAGGATAAAAGGTGAAGATGAGCAGAGAGAGAGAGAGAGAGAGAGAAATAACTATTAGAAGAAAGATGAAAAAACATCAAATGAAAAAAAAGGATGCTACATTTATTTGAATTGAGCAATGTTCCTCAAATCTTGCCCTTGAGGACAACGCACTGCAGTTTAGCTCCAACCCTGATAAAAACACCTACCTGTGGTTTTCTAATGATCCCGAAGACAATGATTAGCGTGCTCAGGTGTGTTTGATTATGTTTTGAGCTAAACTCATGTAATGTAATGTAATGGTGCAATTTATTTAATTCTAGCAATAAACATCAAGTAATTTTAACAACTCTAGGTTAACAAATAACTTAAATTACCATATAAATAAGGAAATAATACATTAAAACACTGATTTATGTCATTTCGATATCTCTAGTGGTAAACATGATAAGAAAAATTAGTTAATTTCCATAATTTCTAGAGGAAAAAGTTCAATAATGATAAATTGCAGTAATAATTGTAATGTACCATTTAAAATAAAAAAATTATTTATAACATACAAAATAATGAAAATGAATAAAATATTTGTTCATTTGTACAAATATTAACATATTTGTATTTTTATTTTAAACAATATTATATTTGAAAGAAATTTATATTAAAATAAAATAAAAAATACACTATAATGGGTAACAAGGTGGTTATTATTTTTTTTTAAAAACACCTTGATAGCTTGAACAATGTAATCAACACTAGATGGTATAATATAGACAATATTAAGAGTAGTTTATTCTAACATACCTAATAGATCTCTTTACAAAGAAGAAGAAAAAAAAATGAGACAGCTCTGTGTATTCAATTTGCCAATGCAATTAACAAAACACATGCACATACAGCATTTTGCATTTAGGTTAGGATGCTGTCTCAGCAGATACCCTATGCAGAAAGCCAGGCAGATCACTAGGGTGTGCATGTGTGAGATGAGATGATCTTAAACGGTTTATGCAAGGTTTAATTTTTAGAGATAAATGAACTAAACAAGCTCCTGGTGGATAATTCAACACGTGGCAGATCGAGCATATATACTGAACATCACATACACACAAGTGATCCGTCTGTGCTCATCATGGGTTTGTTAAATGTGTGACTGTGTTTCGGTTCAATTTGAAGCTGGAAATAATCAGGCATAGAATAAAAGCCATTCACCACGCTCAGTGTCTGTTTTTGTGTGACTCACAATTGCGTTTTTGGCGTGAAGATGTCCTGTTAAAGGAGGGGGCCGCTGACGTAAAAGAAGGGAAAAACAATAGTCAGTCTTTGCGTGGCTCCACACACACACACACACACACACACACACACAGTCTTTCACAGTGAAAACCAGCTGGAACAGGCATCAAAAACACACATCCATCCACACAAACATGCATGACAAGCTCATCTTCACACGTACTACTTTAGCAGGATGTATTATGTCAATTTTCTCTATGCACATTTAGGAAAATGTGCTGTACATAACAGAGCACACTGCAACAGACACAACTCACAACTCAATGCACCGGTGGTGCTATTGTTAACAAATTAGAAATATCACCTTGGCAACTGCATCTATAATTGTGACAACTTACGAAAAAAACAAACAAATAAGTTTATTTTAAAGTTTAAATTATTCAGAACATTAATAAATTCTACATTAGTATATAACACTGTATTGCACTCAATTTAACCTGTTAAAATGTGAAAAAATTTAATAAAAAAAATAAAACCACACTGGAGAATTTTTGGTTTTAGTTGAGAAGCACAACACTTCCAAAAATGTAAAAAAAAAAAAAAAAAAATTATATA
>JAUMHP010000041.1:17761734-17786773 GCA_032361065.1 Enteromius trimaculatus | reverse complement strand
TGTTCCATAAAACAAGTTTACAAAATAAGCCAGGCTTATGGCAGATAGTCCGACTTATTGCCAGTTAATTTGTATTACAATAAGTCAGACTATCTGCCATAAACCTGGCTTATTTGGTAAACTTCTTTTATGGAACAAGCCCCAGGGCTCTGAACCGGTTCAAGGAACGAAAACGAAAACAAATGACATTGAACAGGAACAAAAACGAAAACAAAATAAATTTTAATCGTTCTGAACCGAAACGGAAAAAGAAATTCCAAATTAACCGGTTAATAACAGTATTTTTATCGTTGTCTTTATTTTATCAATTTGGCAGACAAAAAACATTAAATCAAATTGTGTGCGCAAAAGCGACGGTGACGCATACAACCGAATGGATTTATTTATTTATTTTCGTTTTTAAGCCCTGCTATTAACCACTAAAATATGTCTTTTTTATTTATACGTAACGTAATACATCATTTGTTTCCCTTTTCAATTTTCTATTGCTTTCTGGGGTCAGAATTTTGTGCAGAATTATTTTTTGTAAACATTCAGTCAAACAGATTCTTCACCTTATCCAGTTTTTCAGTAGTGGCTCCGTTCATGTGCAGGCTGTGCTGAAGAGCCACGTAAACCTTCTCCTGGAGCTTCTGCACCTGCTGAGACTCTGTCAACCATGGCCGATCTGAAAACAAAATAGAACAGAGGTTTCAAACTGTGAGAATGGGTCTCCTTTTATTGTTGTATTCCAGTTTGACCCTGGCACATATTTCTTTTTCCAAGAGCACATGAACCCAGTCTAATAAACCTTTGCTTCAGGAAATTGGTAGCAGACTTGTGTGAGAGAGTCTCACCTGGAGCCAGCAGGACTGCAGTGCTGAATAAAGCCATTTCCTCATCACTCAACTGAAGACGGCTCAGACTTTTAGCCAATTCAAAGACAGCGTTCACCAGGTCATCACATCCTACAAACACATACTGATTACCATGCTGAAGATGAAGAAACAAATTACATTTCAGTCGAGGGCCATCATTTGCCCAGAACCCTCTTTTTATTTAGCACAAAATGATTTAATGGATCTATTAGCTTCCAAGAATTCTAAAGGAAATTATAAAATGTTCTAGGTACAAAGCTTTAGGCAATTTGTGAGACTTAAACAGTTAAGGAAAGCAAGCTTTTCTTTATCATGAATATCACGGTTGCTCATTTCATAATAACAGGAATGCTGCATTTTAGAATTTTACAGTTCTTTTCTTCCTTAATATTTCATATGATGGATTATCAAAAAAGAAACAGCACAGAGACTTGATTCTATGTATTGGCGACTGATCGGATATTGAACATGAGGATGAACAAGGCAGATTAAGTTTAAACAGACTAAATGACTGGAGAATTCCTGCTTAAGTCACCAAACAGTGTCAGTTTCAGAAGAAAAAAAAAATTCATTTCATTTCATTCTCAATTTGAAAAAATAAAAAATTAATTTAAATAAAGAAGTGGTACAATCTACAAATCATTTTACCAACGTATTCCAAGAATAAAGGTTTTTATTCGATATATTATGCACCAAGAGTGCTTTCTGCAATGCTTCCATTTAACTTCAACGAGCTATTACTCACATGAGCATCACTTGTATTCACTAACTGGGTTAAAAACCCATTAGCTCTTGTGGCTTATTGATTCATAACGCCTCTGCTCTTGCTCTTAAGAGGCGTGCTTGTGTTTTGCATTACATGGTAAAAGAGAATGTGTCTATGTGGAATACTAGAGTATATAATATTGTCTACTATTTTTTTCCTTAGATAGTTTCACATTATGTAATTGTATACATTTTAAACAACAGTTTGCTGCTACTTCGTTTCACATGACCTCAGGAAATTTAACACTTAATCACTACTTAATCTTGCTTGCATGTTCTATATAGTTTATTCTACAATGAAATGCTATTTTGCATTTGCAATACATATTTGTGTTAAACAGTCTTAGTAGAATAAATAAGTCAAAACAGGTTAGCAGCATCTTATTCTGAATTCATTGATTAGATCTAGGTGACCTGAGATGGATACTTTACTTCAATGCATCTGATTCTGTACATATCCAGATACTCACCTAGGGCTTTGAAGAGCGGAGGACTTGCAAACTTGCCATCAAAAAACATAGTGTTGTTTGAAGAGTTGTAAGCACGGCACATTCGGATCAGCAGGATTTCCAGACATCCTGGAACAGTAGCAGAGAGAAAGAGAGCGGCAAAAAAAAAAAAAAACATGATGGGGGAGAAGCAGAAACGACAGAGGACAGAGACAAAAAGACAGACAGACAGAGAAAGATGGAGAAAAGTGCAGGGGAGAGGGAAGGAAAAGCGGGAATATGCTCCACCGTGCAAAAATACAGAGAAAAAAATTATATATAATATTTCTCCAAATATAGGAATATCAAACACCATTAAAAAAATGAAGTCAATGTGTTTGTGATCATTTTAAATGACATTCAGAAAAATAAGTTTTGTTTAGTGAAGATATTTTTTTTTAAATACGGTAAGCACAAAGACAAAAGTAGAAGTAGACAGAATGTTGGAGAAACAAGCACAAGAGGAGACAAACGTTAGTTCAATATTCAAGTTTAACATGGGCAGAACTGAATCAGGCGAGGTGGAGTCACAAAACAGTTATGCTTTTGTACGCACAACCTGCATTTTATTTATGTAACCACCAACAATCCAGTTTAACAAGTCACTAAATGTGCTGAAATATCATACATTGATGGGAAAATAATGGAGAAGTGTATTCTAACCAGGCATTTATCCAAACACAAAGTGCAGTCAAGCACAGCTATTTTAAAACAAATTTCAGGTCATTGGTATGAAAACTTATTTCCACGATGGAATAAAAAATGAAAAGATTTAAAGCAATACTCCCAAAAGTGAAGAAAAAAAAAAAAGTTTGTTTCCATCATCTAAACTGCACGTCGATATCTGCTCTCTGAGTATTTTAGTGTGTTGTACGGTGTTGGAACATTACTAAATGTGATTAAACTATTATGGAAAGAGATTGAACGGCTGCCCAGGGTCACGCCAGAAGTGCCACACTATGGCAGTGAGTGGATAAGGTGATGCAAGTGAGAAATCTGTTGTATGATCTGGGATTAGTCATCTGTAATCCGTGTGAGACAAAGGCAGCACTGACCTGCTTTGAGCAGGATGATCTGGTCGTTCTGGCAGAGGTCCATGAATCCAGAGATGCGCTTCGCAAACTCCACAACGTACTGGATGGCGTTTGTAATGTGCAGAGCGCACTGCTGCCACATCCACTCTGCAGACTGATTGCAGAGATTATTAATACATCCGTTAAGAAAGAGACACAAATCAGCAAGCATGGTCACAAGATTAGTTATTAGAAGTTATTTATGAATTTGTCTAAAATGATAATGGCATACACCATGTAATATGACAATATTGTACCTTTAGCTGAAAGCTGCGGGTTTCTTCAGGTGTGTAGAGGTTCCAGGTTAGTTTTTTCAGCTCTTCTGCGCTGTACTGACATGTCTCCAGATGAGACTTCACCACATTTTGAGTGATTCGCTCTAAACAGAAATACAATACATTAATATATTTTCCCTTTTTTTCATTTAAATAAACATATCTACAGATAAATGGATTAATTAATGGAGCATTTTACAATACTGTAGATATTTGTGTGTCTATTACTAAAATAGATAGATTGCATTATACACTTACATAATTAAACATTATATAATAAAATGTCTATATACACTGAATATATATATATATACACACATGCGTACATTTTTTTTTCTTAGAATTTAAAAAAACATTTTTTTTACTAAATCTCTTCCTCTCTCTCTCTCTCTTGTTGTATCTTTTGTCTCGTTTTTGTAAATAATTTTCTCATTGTATTACTGTAACAAGCATTTCTGATGAAAATTGTAAATAAAATGATGTCGACATCTAATTTCTTTATTTTTGTTATATTAGCTCAATGATTACAAATAAAGACAGCTCACCTATGTCATGTAAAGAGCAATTATCTGGTAGAGATCCCAGGAGAGGATGCGTAAGAAGACTGTTTTCAGGCAGGATATACTCATGCTTCACCCACGCTGCTTCTCCCAAATCTACAGCACTGGGCTCTGGAGAGCTCTGATTGGACGAACTTCCACTTCCAGCACTCCCGGACCCTCCGCTGCCCCCGAGCATCTCCAGAGTGCAGTACTCGCTTGCCTCCTCTGGGGTGAGCGGCAGGTCAAACAGCAAACCGTCGGGCAGAGTAGCGATGTCGTCCAGGTCACTGAGGGTGGAGCTGGAGCCTCCGCTGCTGTATGGCCGGCTATGTGTGCTGTCTTCACCCATCTCTTCATGCTCACGTGGTGCCAGACCTCCACCCAAACCGGCCAGGCACTCCTGAGACAGCTGCTGGTGCCGCTGCACCTCAGCGTACAGGCTGTCCCTCTGTTTCTTTGACATTCGACCAAACTTCACCGCTACAGAAAGAAAGGTATTATAAACTTGTTTTAAAGTTTAATGTATATAATAGCAAAACATGTTTTTTGACCAGCATATCAGCAATTAGAATGCCTGCATAAAAAAATAGTAATTTTATAGATTGCATTGTATTTTTTATTACATTAGTACTGTATATTTATGAGAGACATTTATTTTAGATTTTATATTTTGCATAAAACAAATGAAGCAGTTATGGCTTTTTGGATTTCTTTTCTTTTCTTTTTTTTTATAAATACTTATTTTTTTATATATATATTTTTAATGTGTAGCTTTAATATTTAGATATAAAAAAAGTATAGATGTATTTATAGATGTTATTTATAAAGTAATAAATATTATTACAATTTACTATTCATACTGTACATTTTTATTGTACAAATAAAATGCTCTTAATCCATCTTAAAAATACGGGGCTTTAAATTACACTTGTTATTCTATTGCAGTGAATCATCAGAAGAAGAACATTATATTTGGCAGAAGAACATTATATTTGGCATATGATGCATAGACCACTAGGACCAGACTAAGACTATCCATAAATAAAATTTAGGATCATGTAAACTACTTTAAATAAACAAGCTTAAATGGTTTTAGTGTTGTCGAAAGTACAGGCCGCACTATCTTTCAGTACTGACATTTTAAAAACATTTGCGCTTTGTGGAGTCGATTCTGAAATGTCGCTGAATGGCCATTGCGCTCACGTGCTGACCAGATATGACTGTGATTGGCTACAACGACCATTGCGTGAGTGCTTGGTGAAGAGGGTGAAGCCTGCCTCACCTCATGTAGTATGTATATTTGAGCCCTCGGGTTTTCTAAAACTCAGTTTTCTATCAGCTGGCGGGCTAGACTTGTGCTCACCATCACGGCTCATGCCGAGCGCCAGGCACTTCTGCAGACGACAGTGTTGGCAGCGATTCCTGTTGGTTCGGTCTATCAAGCAGTTCCTCTGCCGCGAACACGAGTACATGGCATTGTTCTGCTGGCTGCGTCGGAAAAAACCCTGCAAGACAGAAACATGATTACCTCAACGTGCACTATGGCTAAGATCAGGTGCGGCTTTCATAGGTGTGTCCTGCCACTGCATGACGAACATAAAGTAATATAAACTGACCCAGAAAACAGGACAAAAACATGGGGATAAAAGATAATAAGGGCTAGAGCACAAAATGATCATTTCGTTTGTGGGGGGGGTTGAATGGAGCTCTATGAATCTACGGAAAGAAAAGAAGAAAATATAATATAGAAATAGGAATTCTCACCTTGCATCCTTCACATGTAATAACACCATAGTGAATCCCAGAGGATTTGTCGCCACAGATCTTACATGGTATAACCTCAATTTGAGCTGAAAAAACAAACAAACATTGTTTTAAACATTAAAAGCAAAAACGGTAACGCTTTACAATAAGGCTCATTAGTTAACATTAGATAAGTTTACATGAAATAAGAATGAACAATTCTTCTACAGCATTTATTTATCTTAGTTAATGCTAATTTCAGCATTTACTACCGCATTATTAAAATCACAGGTTGTGTTTGTTAACAAACTACTGCATTGCGAACAAGCATGAATAATCAATGAACAACTGTTTTTTCATTTTAACTTATATTAACAAGGATGAATAAGTAGTGTAATAAGTTCATTTCTAATTGTCTGTTCATGTTAGTTATTATATTGACTAATGTTAGAAAATGACACCGTTTTGTAAAGTGTTAGCACAAAAACATATCATGAATCACACAGGAAAGTACATACGCCCAAAACCTATTTTGACATGCACCAGAAAACATCAACCAATGAAGACTACAGTCAAAGAGAGACCTCTCTCGCTCTGCACGGCATGAGGGACAGAAATAGCCAGGATTGATTTTCTTACTGAAGGTTGTATTATGAGAGGCTTTGATACGACTCATATGATCAGTGGAACACAGAGTAGGCACTTCCATATACAGCCAGACATAAAACTGATATTTCTTAATTAACAGTGAATAGTGTGTAAATAAGTATTTAATTATTCACACAAACTAAATCAATCAATCAATCAATCAATCAATTAATTAATTTAAGAATGTTTTAAAAAGTATGTAATTATGACAACACAATTAATACATAATAAAACATTTTCATTTTATGAAAAATAATGAATTCATTAATAATTTAAAGGATAAAATGATAAATAACTAAACAAACAATGTGCTATGTGTTAAATACACAATTATTATGCAATAACATACATTTATATTGAAATATTTAATGTTCATTATGTAATCCATTTCTTTGGCAAATTTAGTGTTTGAATGGAAAAAAGAACCTTGCAAAAACATGATCGGTAGGCAAAAAAAAAAAAAACATCCTCCATTTTGTCTTTCTAGCTCTGTCAGCTGAAAGCAATGACCAAGATACACTGTGGCATGCAATGGAAAAATCTGTGAGCCCTTGGGTGCCCCTCCCGTACCGCTCTCTGTGTAGAGTTATATAACCTTCGTCTGCAAACATTCCACAAACACGCCATTCAGGGCTGCTCAGTCTAATAATGCAGATGTTCTGCCTCCCTGCCACTTCTGATAGCCTATTGGTTTATGTTTGGGCAAATGTGTTTGTGATTGGCCGGCTCTGAGTGTCACTCTACTCAGCCTGGCTGTGAGCCCATGTGGACTCGCTGTCCTACTGACATACTTTCTCAGTGAAAAGGGGAGGGCAGCTGGGGGTGGATCCTCTGTGCATGTAATTTAAATAGGCCTTTCCCTTCTCTCTGTTAAGGTGGAACTGGTCTCAATAGGAACACAAGAATTTTAACACACAAAAACAGGGATAAGTCAAGAAAATTGTACATTTTAGTTTAGAAAATACTTTTTATAATAAAGGTTGTATGAACATTTACATTGTGATGACTAGTATTATTATGAGATTTTTTATATATTAAATAATGGGGCAGTTTCCCGAACAAGGTTTAAGACTAGTCCTAGATTAAAATAAATGTTAAGAACTGGAAAAGGCTTGCACTGAGATATCTTAAAATACATCACTGCCATTGTTTGGTCTTAAAATGCTCACAGATAATGCATTTTTGTAAGACATGTTTCTAAAAATTCTTAAATGTCCTAAATTAGCAAAGTCTAGTCCTGGCTTAATCTAATTCCTAACCGGGAAACCAGCCCAATATGTTTAACTTAAAATGTTGACAAAAGATGTGTGTGTGTGTAATTATATTATTATTATTAAAATTCTATATATAATCATGTAATTTTATGGTCATTTTTAATGTTCTTTCTATTTAAACCTGAAATATAAAATAATAATAATAATAATAAAATGTTATAAAAATGTTACATAATTGTATATTATATAATTCTAAAATAATTTTATAAACACATACTTAATATATAAATTGTTATACGATAATTTTATAATTTCAATATATCATACAAATAGCTTTTCACTTTAATAATAATAGCTTTTTTTTTTTAATCGAAACCTGCTAGATTTGCTGTTTAAAAACAGTTTCTGCTGCATTTCATGAGAATCCTGACCTGAAACTGCCTAATGTACTCATGTGTTTCATATTAGCACTACTGAGGGATCTTGATCCTTTAGTTTCCACAGTCTCTTACGTTCTAAATGCCATTTGTGTGATATAATGGAGAATAAACTAAAATAAGGACAGATGAAGAACGGAATTATTTACGTGCACAGCGATTCAGAAAAATGGTTCAAATTTACTTTGAGAGGCAGCCACTGTTATCTGTGTTTGCATGCAGGTGCCGTAATGCAATCAGATTTGAGAACAGAACATTGTGTTAATCAGTAAAGTCTAACTTGGTGACATAACACAAGACGGAGGATTAGATCAAGCAGAAGAACACAGAAGATTTTAACCATAAGCATTCAGGATAACACTAAAGCCACTGATCCAACTAATATCACAAGGACAACCACAAACTTCTATTTTAAAGCCTTGCAATGACAACACATAAGCTTGAAAGTATAAACACTCATTTAAAATGTAGGCAATCGCAATGTAAAACGCATGTAATGAGGTGTAGTCATGTTTCTAATCGCAAATGAATTACCCACGATCCTGTGTCTGTCTTGTTACAGTGATGAGCAGAAGGGTTTCTGGTCACGAGGTTGGCATATGTAGGCCAGAGCAAAAAACAATGATTTAACACCTCGCCTATTTTACATAACACATCCCTGGGTTTCGCCCAAGCCAAGTGAAATCCTCACACTTCCCGCACATAGAACAGAAATACTCTGTAGTTTCTGATAAGACACTCGGTCAGTGTGTCAGTAAGTCACTATTGGTTTCTGCTGTCTGGCCGTCATGACAGCAAGGTCATACAGGCCATGTTCACTTTAAATATTGCACTGATACCAAAGCAAACATAAAATATGTTGTCTAAATGGGAAAACAGCTTCATTTATGCATGCATTCATCTGTGTGCGTTTTCGATTATCGTCATTTCGTGCTGACTAAATATGTAACATGTATGTCAATGTAAGGATTATTATTAGAATGGAGAGGACGCAAGTTAAGTGAATGCTGATGACACAAAACAGTCAATGCAAAATGCCCGGATTTACATGAAAAAAAAAATACTCCTAACAAAGTCCAGATCTGCTCTGTCTCAATATAGTATATATCACGCGCTACAGTCTTCCTATCCTCAGCTGCCCTGTGAACATGAGCCATGCTGTGTATATTTAAACACAGCCCCACCTCACGACATTATGTCCGGACACGTACACCCGCAACTGCCTTTAGCATTTGTCCAGAGAGCAAACAAAATGGGAGAGACAAATCCTCACATTGAGCTTCCAGACAGAGAGTCTGGATAATTAGCTAAATTAAAAAGAAAATTGATTATGATGTAATATTTGCTTAAACCAAGGTAAAGCGTAAGAAGAAGCCAAAAGCTTAAGAATGATACTTAGACTGAAGGATTTGCAAGGAGAGACTAAAAACTGATAGAATTCACATATTCATTATGGTTTTACAGATTTAAGTATTAAAGCGAAAACTTTTTGTTGTGATTATAAATTGTTACAGGGTTCATTTAACTTTAATATTTAATTAATAAATAAATTGCATAATGAATTGATAAGTGCAGAATGGTATTAGCCATGGTGCTAAACTACAAAACTTATCATTGTGACAAATATTGCCACAGTGCATAGTGTTTGAGTATTTTTTAGTATCATTTATCATTATTATATTGATTATCATTATATTCAAGATGATTTACTGTAGTGCTTGTGATAATTTATTTACATTTAATAATAAAAAATATATTTTTGCTCCACAATTTTAATTATTTCACTATGTGACAGGAAAGAAATAATAGAGTGGAAATTATTGGGGCTCTCACTATCCATAATTTACAATTTTTTTTATGAAACATAATACAATAAATATTTCCATATAACAGCATTTAAATTAATTGCATATATAATTAAATTCATAACGCGATGTGTACACCAAAATGTCACGTTATGAATTTAATTGTATGTAAGATGTATTTAAATTTAGTTGTTGACCGACAAGAAATAATAGCAAGTCATTGTTACAGGTGTATTTGTTACACAAATAGGTGTATTTTTATTGTCTAGATCAAGATCGAAGTTCAAGTTCAAACTCAAGTTCATAATTGAAGGTAAAGGCGCGGCGGTGTCAACCATCACCAATAGACCGCGTGGGTCTGCACGACTCCAGCGAAGCGCCTCCCCTCGCTCCCTCGCGCTCTATCTCTTCGTTCCCTACTGTGAATGCTGTGTAATGCTCAGTGACATAACTAGGTCAGTAGAACAGCAGGTTTGAGCGCTGCTCACACAGCCGGCCATGCTGCCCTGCGAAAACAACAACACGCAGCTGACACGCCACATAGACAAAGCTCCATCTCCAACATTTACACTCAACAATATCACCACTACCGCATAGAGCGAAGACTGAACCCACAAAAAGGCGCGATTGGACAAATATTTAGATTTAGGAGACAGTACGCGTCACCACATGGGGACATTTTATTCACCAAATACATTATTAATATTCTGAGGGGATAAATGAGTGCTTGATAAAGGAAAAAAAAACACTCCACTGCTTTTACACTCATTATGTAACAAAACAAACCCGTCAAACATGCCAAAACCATGACCAGCCGCTTCTGTTTGAGAATTCCATGAATTTTATACATTTTAACATCTTACTATGAATCACTGTAACATTTGAAAAAAAAAAATGGAACGCCAAAGAGCGTTTAAACGCGTTACAAAGTAACGAGTGGCCAGCGCTGCAAATGTGACAGGAAAGCAGTTCGAAGATACGTGCCCACGTATAGTTTATAAATGTTTAAAAACTATTTAAATAATAGCTGCAAGCTAATAGTTGTATGTCATGCAGTGATCTAAACATCTTACCTCTCATTTTGATCGCAGTTTCTTGATTCTCCAAAGTTCACTGAGTGCGGAGCAATATTGTTCGGACTAAGTAGCTAATATAAGACAGCTACTCGAATAACACTTTTCAGCTCCGACTGTGAGCATTATTAGGAAAATAAAATATCAGAAAGATCCACAAAGTAAATTCGCGTCTCTCGAGGTCTTCTGTTGCGCTTTGGGTACAAAAAAAAAACGAAAGTCGCTTTCGTCGTGTGTTATGGCGCGGTGTGAAACGTCGTCGTCCTCCCTCTCCTCTCACTCTACCCTGCTAACCTACTTTCAGACGCGTGGACTCTCACATGATCTCACTGCCGCGCACTGCTCACGGGGACGCGCATCCAGTCGGCGCTTAAGGTGGGACTACAATTCATTCAGATTGCTTTTTCTTCACCATTGTACGTCAAATAAATTGAATTATTCTATTAAATGTAAACAAGGTACTAGCTAGAAGACAAAGGGTAACTGTACTGTAAAAAGTTAAATTTAGGTTTAACTAATATTTTTAATTTACATTAAGCCACGAGTTTTTTTTTTACAAATCAAAGGTAATTAAAGAAAGTCTGCAATTATAAATTAATTGCACTTTTTAGCTACTTTGAAATGCATCTAAAATTAATTCAACAAGAATGAAAATTCTGTCAATAAACTCTCACCCTCATGTCCCCCAAACCTATAAAACATTCCTTTATCTTCAGAACACAAATTAAGATATTTAGATTAAATATCTGACTCTGCATAAACAGCAACGAAAGCAGCGCTTTCCCTGAAGTAAAAACCAGAAAATTCTTGGCTGTTAAAAGCAAACACTGCTTATTATGTTGATCACATTATGGGGAAATGGTATTGTCCGAAATCGCAGAAGACAGTAATTTAGGGTTGGACTTTTTTTTTTTTGTTTTCTTTGTGCATAAAAAGTATTCCCATAGCTTCGCAAAATTGTAGTTGAGCCACATCGATTACTTTACAATGTCCCTGCTATGTTTCTGGGACTGGAAACACTGCAGTTGCATTGGTGCCTATGCAGGGTCAGAGAGCTTAAAATATCCCAATTTGTGTTGAGAAGATAAACGATGGGTTTGGAACAAACAGAGTGACAGAATTTTATATTTAAGCGCTCCTTTTGAAAATTACATTTTGTGCAGTTTGTAACACAGCTCTAAGTGAATGAAAACATCCTGTAAATGTTTTCATCTGAAAGTGTGCAATGTACAATTAAGTTTTTCTCTCAAACATCAACATGAAACAATAGCATATTGTCCACCCAGTTGTTTCGAGTGCAGATGGGAAACTGCACTGGTCTGAATGAAAATGCAAACTCGTATATAGGCTATATATGTGTTTCTTTGTCTGTTAAAACACAAAGGAAGAAATTCTGAAGAATGTTGGTATCTGAAAGGTTGACCGTTGACTTCCATAGTAAGAAAAAAGTTTATCAAAAGTACTATCAATGGTTAATAGATACTGTCAACTATTGTTATTAACATTCTTCAGAATATCTTCTTGATTTATGTATGAAGCGCTACAAAAACAAAAGTGACTTGGCTAACTATTTTTAACATTTAAATGTCTGTTGCATTTAGAGCTATAATCAATGGCAGTTCTTTCATGCACACCACCAAACACCCATTAAAGAGACATTCAAGGATTGCTCTGCAAAATGGCCATTTTACTAATCAAACCAGGCAGAAGAAATCCCTAAGTCATAAAGCATAAGAGCCGGTTCTATAATAGTTATGGCAGATGGTTACATAATCCTCAGAGGCCTGCTTGAGGCTTAGACAGCCTAATTATTCATTATTCGTTTATCTTTGTTTTGTTTTGTTTTTATTGTTTATTTGAAAAGGGACCACGCACAATTTTAACATAAATGTTTCCATTTCATGCATTGTACCAGATTTAGCCGATGGCTAATTTTCATCTGCAGTCCCTTTAAAGGAACCCTTAACCCCTTGACTAAGTCTATATTAAGAGAGCTTCTTAAATTAATTATTAATTAATATTATCAAATTATATAGTTGAAATTGAGATATATTAATCCCAATGTAACATTTCAGACAAACGAAAAAAGAAAAGAAAAAAAAAATGCACCTGGGCACCAAATGATGAGTCAAGATAGGAGCAAAAACCACAAATCCACATGTGCCTCCATGTGCGTTTGATTTGTGCACCTTCAAAATCCTAATTGGCAATGACAAGAAAAGCAGCGGCTGTGTGTGGAAAAGCTCGGTGATGCAATTCTCTGGCAGGGGCTCTTATGAAACACAGAGAGAAGATTACAGTAAGTAGGTTAGTGGAACAAGCAGAGAGCACACAGAGTGCTGCGCTCAAAGCGGCTCCCTGTTTCGGCCTCCTCCTCCTCCCCCCATCCATCGCTCCGTGACTGCCTCATCCCTGTCTGCTTCTCATGCCCACCTCCATGCTCGAGGTCCAGGGGGATCTGCTTTTCTCCCTTTCCTCTTGTTGCCTCTTTTCTGATTCAGTCTGTTTATTTCTATTGGTTCTGCAGACTGGCCTGCTGTGCCCCCTGCTACTCTCCATCTTTCATCTCTCCTCTTATCCGCTCATCTGTCTGCCTGTCTCTCTCATGAAATAAACATTGCGGCAGCAGAAGAAAGTAATCCTCCCAGAACATAACAGAGTTTCATTCCTGATGACACATGTACACATGATAACGCAGATAATGCTACATCTTTCACCTTAAGATCTTTCGATTTTTTACGTTCAACCTTTCCTGTATTCCCTCATTCGTGTTCGGTAACTAATAGCAACAGCCGTGACATTTTGACCCTAAACTACACAAACGCATTTAGCAAAGGGATGGGGGTAGGGCTGAGCGAATCCGATCGCTCCAACCGTTTTGATCTGTAGAAACAGTGAGAGAGAATATAAAAGAACACTTACGATTCATGACAGATGGATGTGAAGAATAATAAAATGCGAATAAGAATGGCATCTACAACTGACACGTTACAAAAACAGATGTGAGTCTGTGAATAAATGACGCATTAACATTTATCACGGGTACAAAAGGTCAATGAATGCAGGAGTTGCTTAGCTGGATGCCTTACTGTATGTTTATTTTGAAGATAGTAGCGTTTGCTAATGCTTTAATTTAAACAAAACCTTAGTAAAAGTATAAAACTATTTTTTTTTTCTTCTCATCAGTACAAAGGCAAGGCAAATACATTAGAAAAATTCACACTGCAAATCACATAATAATTAACCCTGTGAAGCCTGACTTAGTAAATAATTGTCAGATTTTGTATTTTAAAGTATTACTGAACTTGTCAATATTCTCTAAAAACTGACATCTAACAAGATATTTATAATGGTAAAGCAAATTACTTGCAGTATCAGTAATCATATCTCCTAATAATATGTCTAGTAGGATGAAATTTAAATGCTTAGTTTTATGATCAAAGCTTTTTTTTTTTGATAATTGAAAGATGAACAAATAAGCATTCCTCAAAAGCCCAACGGATTGTATTTAAAACTCACATTTTACAATAGTTTTAATCCTGTATGTTAAATTTCTTCAATCCAGCAATTGCTCATCTTGAAACATCGCTAAGAATATAAAAGTTATTCTTAAGTTTACTGCCTAAAATTGAGTAGATATTTCACAGCAAAAAGACACATGAACCATGCTGACGGTGAACATTTTTGCAGTTATACTAAAAGGCCTTTTACTTGCTAAAAAAAGACTATATCAGTCTGATGACAGAGCTGATGCTGAAGATCATGCAGGTTTTTCAGCAAAGTTTTGATCATGTTGATAATTTAGATGCCTTACATATTTGCATAACAAATATGATTTGTTGTATGATTATACTGTTTGTTTAAGAGTTAATTATTAAATATTTAAACTATTAAATATTAAACATTTTTTTTAAAAGCCTACAACAATCAACATTATGTGGTAAAATCATTATTTTTCCTTTCTGTAGACACTGAGCATTTTATTCAGTTCTGGTGGGTGGAAGCAGACTGTAAAACAAATGTTTTGTCAAAAGTATTAAAAACATTATTAAACTTGTCAAGCACCATTTGTGATATGAATGAAATCTCAAATCAAGGCTTACATGTGTCTTTAGTTTTCTAAGCATTCAGACTGATGGAAGATAAAACTGAATTTACACTAAAGAAGGAACCTCACATTTACTGTAGTTGGGCTGTTTTGGCTTGAGCCAGTAATCACCTCAGAAAAAGCTGTCACTGGCACGGTATCCTTTCAGAAGTTTACCCCACAATAGTACCATAAACATAGTATATAAATGGTACATACCACCACCTTTTAAAGGGCACCACTAGAGATAAAATAAAGGATTACTTCACCCCAAAATAATTTCCACCCCATGTCTTTCCAAACCTGTAAAAGCTTTGTTCATCTTCTGAACACAATTAAGGTATACTAGATAAAAAACAGGAGCCTCGTGACTGTCCCATTGACAGTCAAGTAAATAACACTGTCAAGGTCCAGAAAAGTATGAAACACATTGTCAGAATTCTAAATAAGTGGTTCAAACTGAACTTTATAAAGCGATGAGAATATTTTTTGTATGCAAAGAAAATAAAAATAAAGTCTTTATTTAATAATTTGTCTCACCTGCATCACCATAGCATAATTTTTTCAGAATATCTGCTGGACACAAATAGTGTACGCTGTTCTGTATCACATAGTACAAAAGTATTCTTGTCAATTTGAACCATGATGGCAGATGTACTATTTTGACATTGTCTTTCATACTTTTCTGGACCTTGACAATCACTGGTTTTCATGCTTTAACACGTTTGGAATGGCATGGGAGTAAGTGATTCATGACAAAATTTCCATTTTGGATGGAGTAACCCTTTTACAAATGTATAGCTTTGAAAAAGGCCACAGCGACAAAACTGGGGCCTTTTTTTTCAGAAAATAATTTGCTAAATAATTTGAATGGGTTTAAAAAAAGCACATTACAACCAAGCCGTTTATGACCAGAGCAAACAGAATGATCATAAACTCATTGTACTGGGAAGCGATGGACTGATGATGTGACTGATGGATAAATCTTCACTCACGCTCTTCCTGTAACCAAGATGGAGGTTTGAGCGTTCACAGGGATTATGTTTGATCCTGTCTTCGCATGGCGCCATAATCCTGCTCCCTCCTGCCCCCCTCTATGCCTCCCTCTAATCCCTTGCTTTTCTACGATTTCAAAAGCTCTCTAATCTCTGCTGGCTTGAGCCTGTTTATCTGATGGGACTCCAGGCAACACGCTACCGGGTCAGTGTGTCAGTGAAAACACACTTCCTCACCTTGTGTTCTCTTCTCCCTCCTCCTTCTGTCCTGTTCTCCTCTGTCCTTTTCTTTATTTCTCTCTTTCTCCCTCATCATCACTCATCCTCTCTGCCACATGCAATTTGCAATTTTAGTTATCTCTATCAAAATCTATATCTGTATTTAAAGATATTTGGATGTTAAAATATTTAATCTTTGGAATATTAACCAGGAATCCCAATTATTTGGATTTTCTGTAAATGCTTTAAATGAATTTATGAAGTAGTTAGAATCCTTACTCTGATACTTTGAGCTGTGCTCACGTAAGTTTAAGTCTGGGTCTCATGGTTTCTGTAACATAGGAGTCGGGGACGTGCGGATCCATGTGCAGCTTTTATTGAAAGATCATACAGGCAGGGTCGGAATCACAGGCACACAGTAACAAGGCAGGCTAGGCAAAAATGTGGTCGAGAGATCAGGCAAGATGGTCAAGGCAGGCAGCAGACAATTGGTCCAGGTCTGTGTGATCAATGCAAGAGTGATGTAATGGTGAAATAATTTTCTCCCGCTCCCGCCTGTAGTATTCAAGTTTTGTCCCACTCTCACAACCCGCACTTAACATGAGGACCTTACCTCCTGCGCCCGCATTCACTCATCAAATCTTGTCCCACGCCGCGCTCGGTGCATTTGGGTCCCACGGTACTCCTGTGGGCGTGCAGGTCTCTACAACGGTTCTCCTGGCCGTGATTCGGGGCTGGGACTCGACAACTGCGGACTGGAACATGCAGGTAACTGGATCGGCACTCCTGGCCGAATCTGACAACATAAATCAATCACTTTTATTTATATAGCGCTTTTTACAATACAGATTGTAGCAAAGCACTGAATTATCAAATAGGAGAACATTTGATTTGGGTGAGCAGCCCTCTTGTGCAGTGGTTCGGGTGTGGCAGCCCTCTTGTGCAGTGGCTTAAGGGCGGCAGCCATCTTAGGCAGTGGTTGAGATTTTGGATTGGCGGCCATCTTAGTGCATGTTGCATTTGAACACACTAGGGCATTCCAAGGGAATTTGAGGCTGGTGTCCAGTCTGGTGGACCCACCATTGTTGTCAGTGCATGCAGAATGTGTCCCAAAAACTTCAGCCATGCTCATCTTAGAGACTGTTCCCCTATCTTTTGTGCGTCCTGTTAAGGCGGTTGCTATTTTAAGTGTGTGGTCGCACACTGCCCCAGAGGCCTCATCTGCTCACAAGCCTGTTCTCTAGACTGCCCCAGTCCAAGAATCCTCTCTAGGACCCCTTGAGGTGTCAGCTGATGCTGTAGATCCTCTAGAGGTACTGTACTCCCGCCGTTGGCTGCACAACCCCCAGAGATGTCAGCTCTGTCTTGTGTTCCCCTCTGTCTAGCATAAAATAAGCCCTCACCCTCTCTTATACGCTGATTATTGCAAAGCCATACCCTTGTTCCTTTGTCTTGTGCTTTCCTTGTTTCTTTGCGTTTTTGACCTTGGACTGTTTTCTAGTTTTTGATTGTTTGCTGCCTGTCCTGACCCTTGCCCATTCATTGGAATTACTCTTTTGCCTTTGACCCTCAGTCCATTTTTTTACACTGATGTTTATATATTATTTAAGATATTATTTAAGCTCTATTTCAATTAAATGAAAACAAATTTTAATAATTTTAGTTTTAGCCAACGGTGTACAAAGTCACAGCAAGCTTTGACACACCTTTGTGTAAAAGCTTTTAAACACAACTACGCCTATTGATTTAGACTTCACACTTGTTAAATATCAAAAACATGATGTAATTGTAATCTGTGGGCATGAACCAACCTGCCAACTATGGCCAAACCTGTTTCACAACAGCTAGTTTGACCATCAAAGAACGACCGGTCCTTTACCTCAAGAGTCGAACAGTAAGAAAACACCCAGACCTGCCAGGCTATACTTCAATCTTCAGCATAACTTCATATTATGCATAAGGGAAAATTCCAAATGAGATTGAATTGTTGTATAGGATATCATTAGTATGAACGGTATGCGTGGCTTTGGTGCACAAAGGTATCTGACAACAACATCTGCAGTTTTTCTACTACCTCCACCTTTCAAAGAGAACAATAGGCATGCTTCAAAAACACTAAATGACAGGAATATGAACGTCAGCAATGACAGTCACACCCATCTAGAGAAAATGAAAGAAAAAAAACCCCAAACAAACAGAATGATATAGTTTTGACCCGTTTGGAAAAGAACATGTACCAACAAGGTGGCAAACAAAAGCGGACACTAGTGATGTGTCTCTGATTTGTGAGGCAAATTTCCCTGCAAATGTTCTGGCAGTGAGAGGAAGCAGATGCTTGTGGAGCCATTGAGAACACGTAGAAAGGGCAGGGACAGTGTTGCTGTGGAAACGGGTGAGCAAGCAAGTCTGTTTACCACCGTTGAGTCAGCCAGCGTGCCGTGCCATGTGAGGATGACCCATATAGCGGCAGGTATAGACTGATTAGGAGCAACTCCCACCGCCTTCTTGTAAGTGCACATGCAATGGCACACTTGTGCGCAGATCTTGTATTCTTCCATTTTCTAAAAAGGGCTCAAAGAGACGGATAAGTTTGATAAGTTTGACTAACACCCACACCCCATCTGTATATTCACTTGCATGTTTTGTTGAGATTGACTTTCTGTTTGGGGTTCTAATCATAAACAAATATTTAAAAAAATAACCCATTACTGGTCATATTTATGTTACTCTGAACTAATCAAACCCAGCAGGTATTGTTGAATCTTTAACTT
The DNA here is from genome assembly GCA_032361065.1 of Enteromius trimaculatus. NCBI lineage: Eukaryota > Metazoa > Chordata > Actinopteri > Cypriniformes > Cyprinidae > Enteromius > Enteromius trimaculatus. Next base: position 17,767,781 of record JAUMHP010000041.1, on the reverse strand, counting down.
TCTGTTGTGACACAAAATAGGTGCAAAAATAGGACTTGAAAAACTGAATAATACACAATTTCCTTTGGTTGCGCTGCTTAACTTGAATTTGTTTCATAATTGATGAACTTTGCAAAACTGACACAGTTATTGAATAAAACTGAAACCCCTCAATAAAATATTATCTTCTTTGGGGCTGCTTTAGAATTTTTTTTGTTGTTGTTAAAGTAACACTGCTGTTTACTTATTTTGTAAACATTTACAGTATGCATTTACTGTACTTACTAGAATTTTTACATTTCAAAATTTATAATGTACTGTAATTTGTAATGTAGTTTTATTAAGTAATTTTAAGTAAAAAAATAAGAAAAAAATAAAAATATTGATGTGAACTGATATAAATAATTAACTCAACTGTTCGTTAACTTTTAAGAGCATATTTTCTTAGGATAGATGCTATTTACGCTAAGTGCAAACAGCTATAAATAAACTTTTTCTGCTATTTATACTACGTATTTCCGTCTTATTCCAAGTGGCAATTATCTGCACCTCAGTATGCACTCAGTATGAAGTCCACTGCCCAGTTTCAAAGTAAATGTGTGTTGCCCTTAAGGCAATTAATAATTTAATAAATAAGTTAAATGGGTTAAAAAGAGATATACAAATGGTTTAAAATGTTTAAAAATTATTTCTAAGAGTTTCTCATAAGTATTTCATGTGTATTTGTAAGTATTATTTAAAATATTAGCGGACAAATGTACTTCCTGTTTGGCCGAGCTAACTTCCTGTTCTGGTAAACAGAAAAGGCTAAATCCGGAATGGTATGGTCAGCAATCTGTTGTCATCCACATTAAAGCACCGTCAAGGCTATGCCGTAAGTTTATATATGTATTTATAGGGATCTTATGTAATATATTTTTGTATTATCTGGTTGGGGCATTCATTTAAAGCGCCGATGTATGACTTTTATTTCATCTGCCTAAAGCTCAGTTTTTCTGAGAGCATGCTGTGTATGCTTTCAGTTTTCACCATTTGGAAAAGAAATTAAAATGCAAAAACGTCCCTTGTGGTCCTGGTCTTCTTCAGTGGTTTATCTACATGTTCATTTGGCAACATAACAGTGAAAAGCTAGCACTCAGAGCTTCATCATGGTCAAAATGGCAGCTAGCAACAGATCATCGAAATCATCGAAAAATCTCTCTTCCAGAGATTAGATAGTTTTCCTATCTTTTTAAACTTTAGCTCCGACAAACCTATCTATGTAAATAAAACTAATATAACACCCCCCAACAACAGGAACTGCTCGCTGCACAATAAGCCCCACTCAATAAATGCAGGACATTCAGGAACAAACTGCTCGATGAAAGAAAGGCCTTCCTCAAAGAGAAAGGAATCGGTTTCAAGTGCTGTGCCTCGGACACTCATCTCGCTAAGGACTGTAGATCCCCAGTAAAGTGCTCAGAATGTGAAAGTATGAGCCACGAAACAGTCATGCATCCTGGTCCTCCACCTCAAACCTTCAAGGCTCCTGCTCTGGCACAAGAGGATGGCGGGGAAGGAAAAGCACCGACACTTAAGCAAGGACAAGAATGCTGGTATCTCCCTACGTTTGGGGTCTACCACTCTCAAAAACCCAACAAGATCAGGGTAGTTTTTGATTCCAGTGCCCAAGAGGATGGTGTCTCACTGGCCCAACTTAAACAACAGTCTCATTGGGGTACTCCTCCGCTTCCGTAAAGAAAGCATTGCTGTCATGAGCGACATACGGCAGATGTTTCAGTGCTTCATGGTACGTGAGGACCATTGGAACTATCTTCGCTTTCTGTGGCACAAGGACAATGATGTTGAAAAAGAGGTAATTGACTACAGAATGAAAGTCCATGTGTTTGGGAAATCTCCATCTCCCGCTGTGGCTGTTAACGGACTGCGCACGGCCATTGAAGCTGGATCAAAGGACTATGGGGCTAATATGTGGAGAGACACTTCTATGTCGATGATGGACTGATTTCTGTGCCTTCTCCAGCCGAAGCGATCGACTTGCTCCAGAGAACGCAAACTTCACTTGCTGAGTCCAATCTGCGCCTGAATAAGTTTGCTTCTAACTCACCAGCAGTCATGCAAGCCTTCTCTCCTGAGGATTGCGCAGCGGTCTTGAAAGATCTGGATCTGAGTGGAGAGGAAACACAATCACATTGCAGTCTAGGCCTAATTTGAAAAAAACGTGTCAGACACATTCACGTTTTCAGTGGCCACAACAAACAAGCCATTTACTCGCAGAGGTGTCTTGTCATCTGTTAATAGTGTCTTCGATCCACTAGGCTTATTAGCACCAGTCACCATTCAAGGAAGAGCTCTACTCAGAGAACTCACGTCAGAAAACTCTGACTGGGACACACCACTTCCAAAAGATGAGCAGAGCAAATGGGAAGCTTGGAGAGATTCGCTGCAGGACTTAAAGCAACTCCATGTCCCAAGAATGTACACATCTACCTCTCTTAGTCAGGCAATGCGCAAAGAACTCAATGCCTTTTCAGACGCATCGACCAAAGCAATAGGTGCCGTAGCCTACTTGAGAGCTCTGTATCCAAATGACAAAGTTGAGGTAGGGTTTGTTATGGACAAGGCTAAACTAACTCAGTCAGATCCCACAATACCAAGACTGGAACTCTGCGCCACTGTCTTGGCTGTAGAGATAGCCGATCTTGTCAGGAATGAGCTGGACATAAAGTTTGACGTCATTCATTTTCACACAGACAGCAAGGTGGTCTTGGGCTACATCTGCAATGAATCAAAAAGATTCTACATGTATGTTCAACAGAGTGCAGCGTAATCGCCAGTCTTCAAGGCCGGAGCAGTGGCACTATGTGCACACTGAGCAAAACCCAGCGGATCACGCACCACGCTTGCTCACAGCATCTCAACTAACAAAAACAACTTGGTTCAAGCCAGCTTCATCCACAAACACAAGGATGTGAGGAGTCTTGTTTCCTTCCAATGCCATTATTCTCTACAATAGTGGGAAAAAACATCCAAGCAGTCATACAGAAGAGTTATACACTACAGTTACATAGGAATGTTCTATGTTCTCCAAAAGTTTAGTATACTACAGGCCACTACTCAAGTGGTTCCAAACCTGGGGTACCCCTGTGCAGAGGTAGTACAGGGGGTATTTGACAGAAAGGGGACGGGGGAAATCATCAAAGATAGACTTACTGAAATGTTACAGTAAAACCCACAGTATTAGATTAACATGGGAGGCCCTAATTGCAGCTCTTTAACCCATTTTCTTATTTTATGTTACATTTCTCCAAATAAGGATAATACTGATAATTGCATTATATAGTAAGCTGCAGTTTTTAGGCAACCAGTAACTGACTTACATGTACATACTGGTACCGCAGCTCTTTCACTCTATCAGAGATCCTCTCAAATGGTACCCTGTAAATTTGCTTCATTGTCATCTGATGCTTCTTCAATGTCCAGTCAATTGTGGAGGTGCTTATAGAGTTGACATTTTGGAATATGGCATTATCTTGTAGGATTGCAACGCAGATCTGTCTCAATGTGATGGCATTATTTGCCATCACCATGTTACAGATCTCTTTTTCTTGTTGTTCATTGAGAAGTTGTCCTCTGCCACCCATGCAAGGTTGTCGTCCAATCCTATATATAGAATTCAATGGACACTTACAGTGATTCGTACTGTATACCTTATGTATTCCTCACAGAATGGGTTACCTATGTAATTGTATTGTTGCTTTACACACAAGCACACACACAGTGTGCAGTGTCCTGTCCTATACAACATATAATTCCATCATTCAAGTCAATTCAAATCACTTTTATTTATATAACGCTTTTGACAATACAGATTGTAGCTAAGCACTTAACGTCAAGTAGGAAAGTAGAGTAATGGTAATGTATAATGACTAGATTAAACTTAATCAAATGCAGAGATGGTCTCTGTAATCAAAAACGACGATAATCACTAGAAATCAGGTGTCCCCAACTAAGCAAGCCAGAGGCGACCGTGGCAAGGAACCAAAACCCCATCCATAAGAGAATGGGGAAAAAAAAGTTTGGGAGAACCAGGCTTAGTTGGGTCCAGTTCTTCTCTGGCTGGATGCCCAGCACCTAATTTCCAGTTCAATTTTAAACACATGTCAGATTGTGTAAGGACTTATAGTGTGTGTGCGCATCTGTATCCACCGATCTGTCCACGGAGCTCATCTAGGTTCACTGATCTACATTCGCTGACTACATACCTGATTTCCCTGTGAAAGGTTTGGATGATGGAGCAGACTGTAGAGCGAGGCTGCACTCGGTGACCTGCCTCCGCCATTGTGAGACCATGGTTGATGACATGGTCTACAACTGTGGCCCGAATTTCATCCGGGACAGCACAGTGTTTTCATGCACCACGGCCTCTTCGATCCTATTCCACCACCACGCACCCATACTCCTCCTCTTCCTACAGCAGGCAGCTGCCCTTGTTCATTTGTTGGCCAGGTGCCTCCATGTTCAAAAATAGTACTGGTCCTGCATAGTCAAGTTCTTTACATACATGTTTTGCAGCATTCACAGTCATTGCCAGCACCTGTCAGGTTAACTAAACATACTGTTTGATTGGTCATCTGAGATGTGTGAAACTCCTCCTTCATTAGTCAAGTACTAGTTTCACCTGACTGTCAATTGCTGTAATAAATTGTAATCAAATGTTCCAAGGATTTACCTACTGTATGGTATTCATGGTATTAATGGCTTGACTAATTTTGAGACTATTGTGCATGTAATGAAATGATGCTGACACATTTTGGAGAGAACAACCATTAGACTGACAATTAATAATCGATTTAGATCAACAAGATCAATTCACTTGGAAATTGTGCTACTGTAAATGTAGGCTATCTGTACTTAATCATTTGCAAAAAATGTACATTTGCAATTTTATGAAATGAATGAGAAATTTAGTTCTGTTGTGAACAATTGCCAAGTGGTTTGGAAGTCTGTCCATGTTGTTTTGAGAATGCAATTTCTGTTTCAAGAAATGAGCCAAACCAATGGAGAAAAACTGTAAATGCAAAGTTGACTGGAAGGAAGGAATTGGGTTGGAAAACGCACATAAGCAACAGTGATGACCACAGACTTGAGAATACAATCCAGCAAATCTATTTTACCACTTCAGAGAGTTTCAGAAAGTGGACAGAAGCTAGATTCAGAGCATTAAGATTCACCATGCTTAGACATCTTCAGAAAAATGGCTACCAAGTCACTTCTGAAACTGAAACAATCTAAGAAGGATCTTACCTGGGCTAAGGAAAAAAATAACTAGGTCTCATGTACGAAGACTTGCATAGAATTAATACCGAAACATTGCGTACAGAAAAAGCTGGAAATGTGCGTATGCACAAAAAAATTCAGATGTATGAAACACTGCGTATGCGGAAACCCACGCATAGCGCTAAACCCCTCTCTGCCTCCTCCCCCGTATAAATATATAATGACTCCACTTTGGCAAAACCAAATGAAAAAGCAATGGCAAAAGCAATCAAGCAAGAACCCAGCAAACACAAAACGTTTTCACAACGTTGTATTTTGGTTGCAATTAGGTAATGTTGTAGTACGTTTTAAAAACGTTTTAATAACGTTTTTAAAAATAAAATAAAACGTTTAAATTTAAAAAAAAAAAAATACCTAACTGGTACATTTTCTTTTCAAAAAACGTAAATATCACATTTGTTTACTACGAAAATGAAACCAGACCCAACTGCAACTTTTGGGAGACAGTTTATTCAGGTATTAAAATAACGTAATCTGCACGTTGGAAAAAGTACCCAAAATACAACTTTGCAAAAATATCATTAAAATAATAATGATACATTGAGCAATTGAGTGACTGGGAAAAGTTTCAGTAATATTTCTCGGTACATGTTCAGTAATGCTTGCGTTCAGAGATGGGCATAAATACATAGAAATGTATTTAACCTCTTATGCTCTGCGGCTATTTTGGGGAATTCCGCCTGTTTTTTCCTACCAAAATTAAATAGCTTCCCATACCCACATACAGA
>JAUMHP010000041.1:17734442-17757364 GCA_032361065.1 Enteromius trimaculatus | reverse complement strand
CCCTGGAGCGAATACACACTGAAAAGGCTATTTTGGTTGGGGCTGGATGAGGCTCTCGTCCAGCAGGTTTCCCTCACTGATAACCTGGGCTCACTCATCCAGCTCATGGACCAAGCCTTATGTGAGGTTCCACACAAACAGTAGGGCCGATCTCTGATCCAGTTCCTAAACCACAGCCAGTAAAACCATTCTCGTTTCCAGTCTCAAGGGGTCAGCCAGTAGAAGAAGAAGAGTCCCGGTCAGTAGTGCCAGTTCCCCATTCCAACAACTTGGGAACTAAAATTCTCGAACCTGCCATGCAATTAGTGAGGTCGGCAAAAAGTACCCTGCATCAACCCAAATTTCGCCCAAGAATGCTGATCCCGATCCCCAAAGTACCACTCTGTCCATCTCATCCAACAGTGCCTGTCCCAGAGTTTCGGCCAATCAAGCCGTCCAGAAGTGTTTCAGTCAGGAGAGCCGATCCAGACTCTTTGAATCCTGGCCAGTAGGATTAATCCTAACCTCAGTCCCAGAATCGCAGCCAGTAGAGCCAAACCCAAGGCCAGTTCCGGATTTACGGTCAGGAGAGTCGTTACTGAATCCAAAGCCTCGGCCTGGAGAGCCGATCCCTGTTTCAGAGTCTCAGCCAGGATAGCCAATCCCAGTTCCAGAATCTCGGCCAGGAGAGCCGTTGCCCTTTCCAGTCCCTGATTCACGGCCAGGAGGGCCAATCCCGAATCCAGTTCCTGATTTACAGCCAAGAGAGCCGGTCCCGAGTCCCGTTCCTGATTTACGTCCAGGAGAGCTGGTCCTGAGTCCTGTTCCTGATTTACGGCTAGGAAAGCCAACCAAGTTCCCCGTTGACTCCGTTCCACAGTCACGGCCAGGGGGGCTGATTCCGTTCCCCACAAATTCCTGTCTACAGCTTCTAGGCCCAGTTCCAGAATTATGGCCAGAGGAGCTGTCCCAGAATCCTGCTTCCGAATCACGGCCCTTAGAGCCAATCCCCGATCAAGTTTCTGAGTCACGGCCGTGTTTCTGAGTCACGGCCGTGTTTCCGACCAAGTTTCTGAGTTCTTGTTACTGAGTTGAAGTCATGATGGTGATAAAACGTAATAATGTATTTGGGGGGGAATGTATTTGTTTTTCTGCAAGGGAAGGGAATATATTATTTCTAATCTAAACATTTAAATGTTTTTGTTTTGCATTTAGAATATGTCCAGATATCTCTCAGCCTGTCCAATTTCACATGTATTTTGTATTTTCAAAATACAAAATACTGTTTATATTTGTATTTGAGTATTTTGTATTTTATTTTAAATTTTATGCCCATCAACATGGTTTAATATTTTGTTATCAAACAAAACCAGCTAATCTGCAGCATCTGAGTGCATGCATTAAAATATTTTCAGTGAAGTTATGACATTTAGATATTTTAAGTGCAGTTTGAACCTCTGTAAGTAGCATTCTCCCTTACAGTAAATGACCACTAACCCTTTATCATTGGCTCTCCTCTAGGTTGAATATAACTGCAGTCCAAAGTTGAACCACACAGCCGCGGCTCTTAGTCTGTTTGAACGTGTGGCCTACACGCCTGTCTTCATAGTGGGCCTTTTCTTCAATGTCACGGCTCTGTACATCTTCTGTCGCCTCAAGCGCTGGACAGACACACACATTTACATGTTCAATCTACTGGTGGCTGATTTCCTGGCTATTATTTTCCTACCTTTAAGGATACTGGAAGCCTTTTGCCCAATAACACCCAGCGGATTCTGTACATTCCTCATTTGCACCCAATACTCAAACATGTACAGCAGCATCTTCACCATTACAGCCATCAGCATTCACCGGTTTATAGCAGTCAGGTTTCCATTTCTGACCAAAGCATTGGCCTCCAAAAGTAAGATGATCGCCACTTCAAAGTGCATCTTCATCTGGACGATTGTAGTGGTCGTCTGTGCTTGTAACTATGGAGACCTTGACAAAGAACTATTAGAGACATGCTATGACCGAAAACTGACAAAAAAGCTCAGACAACACTTTTTCTTGCTTTTAGAGATTTTAGGTTATCTTATTCCAGTTCTCATCGTCATATTTTGCTCCACAAGAACCATCTACATCCTTATCAGATCTCTTAAGCATGTCCAAGGCAGAGACAGAGTGGAAAGGAAAAACATATCTGCTATCATCACTGCAAACATGTTCACATTCATAGTTTGCTTCACGCCTGTTCATATTGGTCTTTTGTTGCAATATGTAGCAGATGATTCAGGTAAAGACTTTGTGCATGTGTTTCTTGATGTCGCAGAGTGGGTCGCTACCACCAACTGCTGTCTGGATTCGATTGGCTATTATTTTCTGCTGAAAAGAATTAATAAAGGGACAGTCGTTCATACTGAATGTAAAAAGTTAGCTAGAGTAAAAATTGATCTAGATTAGATTGAGGGAGACCCCCGACATATGCGAGGAACACAATATAGCCTAATAAAGCTTGGTCTGAAACTGACTACATTTGTGTTATCATGGTTACAAGATCTGATGCAAATACCATAATTCTTTAAAATACAAATAAAATACTTTGTTGCACAAATATGATAATCGCATAAGCAGGCTACTATGGCATAGAGTATGCTACTGTTTTGACTGTTACTTTCAGAAAAAAAATATTTATATTTTTATATGCAATATATTCCAATAAAATTTCTAAATGATTATCCTCTGCACTTTGCAATTTTTTGTTTTTAACAATTATTTTTCATGAAGTAGTAATATGCCTATTTGAAGGAATTAATTATAGCAAAGGAATAATTTAATACTATTGTTTAAATAAAATTGTTATATACAGTAAAGCTTAGCTATGGTTTTATCCAGTGACTTTGATCATATGCAATTTTATCTAAGCAACATTATGTATAGCAATAAATCATATAATTTACAAATTTTATATAGGTTTACAATACAAATTCCGGACATTTTCACATTTAATGCACAAAATTAAAATTTGATGCCTGCTACAGGTCTCAAAATATTTGAGACAGGGGCATGTTTATCATGATGCAACTTCTTTTCTTTTTAAAACAGTTTAAAGACGTTCCAGAGGCTGGGGAACGAGCACCGCCTTTTCCCCCGAGGGTGGTCCAGGAACAACGCTTGCCGGAGGGCAGCCGGTGACACAGTAACTGGCCGGCGAGCCCCAGCCCTCTCGAGGAACCATTGCCCACAGAACCTGTCTCCAGTACCCCTAAGCCATGGCTGGCAGGCTGCATTGTGCCCCACCGTTGTTCCCCTCGGTGCTCCTGCAGCCGACATAAAGATCCAGAGCTTGGTCAGTCTCGTCAAGGCCGGCTGCTCCCACCCTGGAACGATGTCAAGTGCTTCATGCCACTCACCTGTGTCCACGGAAATACCATACAGGTTTTGATGGTTTTGACATTGCCACGGCTGTGGGATCGTGGCCGGTGGAGATCGCAAACGGCTTAAAAATTGCTTGGCCCAAGTACGCGTCCTGGAAGGCAAGGACGTTCGGTCGGGCCCCCATCTTCTGCACCATTTTGTCATGGAGAACGGGCTGTTGTGCCCGAAGGCAAAACTGAAATGGAGCTGCCTTTGGCTGGCCATCTGGGGGCCACCAACACCCTTCAACGAAATTTGGGACCGATTCCACTGGCCTGGAATGGAGGCGGAAGATTCTGACCGATCAACCCTCAAACTGATTCTACGCCGTGTAGTGGTCAAAGATCATCGGGACTGGGACCTTATGATCCCGTATGTTCTTTTTATCATCCAAGAAGTCCCTCAAGCCTCCACCGTGTGCACTTCCTTCGAGCTGCTGTTCAGCTGACAGCTACGTGGGCATCATGCCAGATGTCACAAAGGAGGCATAGGAAGCAGCTTGCCCCGCAGAGGTCAGTCGTGAAGCAGGTAAGGGAGATGCGGGAGTGCATCGACCACATCAAGCCTCTGGTCAAGGAACACAAGGACCTTGTCAATCTCGTTTCTTCCCCAAAAGTTAGAACTCCAGTCTGAACCTGTGCACAAGATGGCTGCGATCCCGACTCACTGCACAAAATGGCCGCCTATCCCTAGTCACTGCACAAGATGGCCGCCGAACCCGAGCCACTACACAAGATGGCTGTCAATCCCGAGCCTTTGCATAAAATGGCTGCTGTCACTGCACAAGATGGCCGCCATTCCTGAAAAGCTGCACCAGCCAAAAGGAAATAAAGTCACAGTCTTCAGCCACCATGGGCGTCACCCCAGTGTACCCTGGCGTTGTGAGTGCCGCACACTGCACCCAGAGGCCATGGAGGCCAGTGAACTATTGTCCAGCCCTGAACCGGCCGTGGTGTCTTGATCATGGGTGTTCTCTTGTTAGTATTCATTTTTTTTCACTAAGCACATGGTTAGGCTGTCATCTGCCACTTTTTTTAAGTCTCCTTGCTGCGAATCCAAGTGCAAAATTCCTTTTATCAGAGTCAACGGGCAGGGTCAAGACATGGGCAAACAGATCAATAAAGGCAATGCAGAATGGAAGTTGGGGTAGACAGGCAACTATCGTGGCAACCAGCAAACAATCACAATCCAAGACAAAGTGGCTGCACAACCTCAGGAGAGGTCGGTTGATGCCGTAGATTCTCGGGAGGTTCTGCTGGTGGCTGCACAACGTCCAGACCCAGCTATTCATGCCTTGGTACCCTTGTTCTGCCCAGTCCCAGCCACAGAGGTTTCGCCAGTGGTTGCACGACCTCTGGAGATGTCGACTTGGGTCGTAGACTCTCTGGAGGTTCCGTTGGTGGCTGTATGACCTCTAGGTCTGTTAGTTCAGGTCATTGAACCCTTACCTTACACAGAGGCCGTCGAACACTCATTCCAGTTGTCCAGTTCAGTTCACGAGTCACGGCCAGGAGAGCCACTGTCCAGTCCAGTTTCAGAGTAATGAACAGGAGAGTCGTTGCCTAGTCCAGTTCCCGGGTCAGGGGCAGGAGAGCTGTTTCCAAGTCCAGTAACTGAATCATGGCCAGGAGAGCCGTTTCCAAAGTCCATTTTTTGCCCTCACTGCAATGTTTTGCAACATAGCTGTTACTATTATTACAGCAATACATAATCCCAAAGCACAGTCAATGCCTGGACGGTGGGCACAATAGATAAACCAGTGATTACGACAGTGGCCAACCATTTACGGTGTGTAGATCACGTAACGTTATGCTAAATCAGTTTGAAAAGTAATCTGGAAAAATAAAAACAGCTAGAGAGGAGTACTGTAGATATGGCATGCTCAAAGGTGAAAAAAGTTGATGCAGAAAAGAGGACTTTTAAAGTGAATAGACAGTTCGGTATGGATTTATCCTTCTTGTAGTGTACTTGTAGTGTAAAACATTTAAGTCTCAGATGCTGTGAAACGGTGGCGTTAATCAAAAGCGGCAATATTAAGTGTCACTACGAAACCAAACACAAGCTTTTTGAACAGACTTATCTATTGAAATCTGAATTGAGAGTGCGGAAGATAAATAAGCTACTGTAGGAGTCCAGTACGACAGATCAACCCGATAATCACAAACTCTTTTACTGCACAGCAGCATGCGCATGAGTGTTTACCGCGAATTGCATGGATTTTGGGACAGCATAATAAATGCATGAACGATGTGACGGCTGTGAAGGAGAGTTTGAGTGCTGCTGCAGAGACACTGCTTGAAGGTAAACAAAAAGACAAACTATGTGACAAAATCAAACAAATTCCAATGTCAGCTACGTCCACAATCAGGAAATCTGAAATATTAGTAGATGATGTGTTGTCACAGATTGAAGAAGCTATGCAGAGTGCAGAATGAATATCATTAGCCATGTATGAGCCCACAGATGTCACAGATAATGCAAAACTTTTGGTCTATGTGAGATTAAAACAAAGATCTGTGAGGACTTGCTGGGTGTGAGGGCACTTGAGACACACACAAGAGGAGAGGACCTTTATGATGCAGTTAAGGAGATGCTGATAAAGAGGGGTATTGATCCGAAAAAGGCGATCTCTGTCACTACAGATGGTGCCCCAGCCATGGTAGGAAGAGAGAAGGGGGCTGTAACCCGAATAAAAGAAGACAACCCAGATCTCATTGCATACCACTGTATAATCCATCAGACTGTTCTGTGTGCACCTCTGAAGCAGTGGCAGTTCTACATTGAATTATTCCCTGGGCGAGACCACCTCTCACCATCCCCCTTCCTTTTAAAATTTCAAATAACATCAGAAAGGCATTTATTTTGAATAAAAACGAAAGAAGTAATCAAACATTTTAAAATAAAGTATTGGATAGGGTTAGGGAGGGCTTTATTTTCCCAGTAAATGTGTCAACTCTACTTAATAATCTGAATTAAAATGAATATTTACGCTCAATAGGTTGCATTCTGTTTTATAATGCACTTCAGTACTGAGGTGCAGATAATTGTCACTTGCAAAAAGTGGTATAAATATCGGAAAATGCTATGTGCACTTTGTAAATAGCCGCTGCCAAAAATAATGATCTTAAAACTTATTATCCATATGAAATTGTCAGATATGAAAATTATGTAACAATTATTTATTTATGTTTGACAAAGAGATCACTCTTGTGTAAAGTGAATACATTAGCTCACTTCTGGTCCATTCAGAATTAAATAAAAATGTTTTTACAACAGCTGACGAGTCAGAAGGCCTCGCAGTTTTTAATGTTTTTGCAAGATGAGCACAATATGGACATGGTGGCATTTTTGGTCGACATCACAGCACACCTTAATGAGCTTAACTTAAAGCTTCAGGGACCAAACAACTTAATCTCTGATCTGATGCCAGCCGTCCGGTTCTTCCAGAAAAAGCTGGAAATTTTCAAACTTGATCTTCAAGAAGAGTGCACACTTCCCAAGAGTAAAGCAGCAGATTGAAGATGACAGAGACAAGTTTCTTTACACTAACTTCATCGAAAAGTTGATGAGAAACTTCAGTCAAAGATTTGACAGCTTCACATTGGGAAAACACCACTTGCTGATCCAGAATTTTCAAAAGTAAGTTTTTTTTACATTTTGATTTTCATTTTTATAAATTAGGTTTGTTTTTCATATATTTAATTGTTTGTTATTATACAGGAGGCAGCACAGACATTCAAGTGGGCACATCCTGGTTCTCTACAACTGCAGATGTTGCACTTGGGGAGCATTTTGAAGCAAGTGACCCTGCTAATTTCTGGCAAAAAAATGTGCCTGAGGCTCCTTACCCTGATCTTACCAAGGTAGCCCTGCACACTTTGACCATGTTTGGATCGACTTATAACTGTGATTCATTCTCTGTCATGAACAATATAAAAAACAAGCACCGTTCCAGGCTGACCAACGAACATCTTCACATGTGTATGAGAATGGCACTAACCACATTCAAACCCAGATTCAAGCTGCTGACAGAGCAGTCACACGCACATTTCTCTCACTAAGAAAAAAAATCTGAATCTCAAAAAGAATGTAAAAACTGACTGTTAAAGAGAGTGCACATGTTTAAAAGGCTTGTTTTTGTTTTATGTTACCAAGAAGCTTCTTCTTCCATTATTAGTTGAAATTAAGCTTTAATTTGCACGTTATGCTTATTGAAAAGTTGGCATCAATGCCTCTTTAGCTGTTTAAAAAAAATACTATTGCTGTTTATACTGTGTTAGGACAATAGAGAAGAGAATTAAAAAAAATGTTTTGCACTTTTTCAAGACAAAGCACTTTTGATTTTATTATTATTAAGAAATTTTTACATTTGTTGTAATACAGGCCTGAAGTTGCCCCAGTTTGGCACGTTTCATAATTTGAACATAAAAATAAATATTGAAATGAAAATGAAATATACAGTGTTGATGTGGGATACATGAGATTTCATAAGGTTCAGACCTTGTTGTGGAAAAAAGTTTAGTAACTGGACCCATTGAAATTTTAATTGATTACCCCTGTTTTAGAACATCTAGTTTCTCTCACTCCAGCTGTACTAAGTCATGACTACAACCACAGGCATTCTCAAATCGCTGAGGTGTTGTGGCTGTAGCCTGAATAATTGAAGATGGAGGCTGGGGCATGGATGGACAGTTGAGAGAACTGGGAGATGGTAGGTGTCTGTCATATCGAGGTGAACCTGATTGCTCTTGCAAACATGATAAACCTGGGCCTGGCTCAGGTTCAGGTTGACGCAACCTTGCTCCTCCATGGAGGTCAATACCACCAAAAATCCCATCTGAGGCAGTTGTTCCAAGAATTGACAGTGCCTTTTCTTCTTCTGCTGTAAGAACGGGGGGCATCATTTAGGCCACCTGTTTTATTAATTGTTGTCCTCTGCAATGGCCTTCTTCTTTTAGGTAGGCTTGAATAGTCCTGCGATTACTTCCTGACCTCCTTTTTCTCCTATAAACTAATGCACATCAGGTGAACATAATTAGGCTAAACCTTTCAAAAATAAATATAATAAATATGTACTTAAATATTTTGATGTGAGATAAGCAATTTTTGATAAAGAAATTGATAAATAATTCTAGTTAAATAATTAAGGTTTCGCATACATATCGAAAATGATGTTGATGTCATTTCCGGCAAGGACTGTTAGAATTTGTTTTATGCGAGACTGGAGCAAGACAGTGTTTTTACAGTACGACATTTTCAGTTTATTTATGTTTTTAAACTTGCTCAAGAAGTTACAAGACTTTTCTTGTATGGTTTTCGAGTTGAATATGCATTCACACAAGTAGAAGAAACGGAAATAAAAAATTAGATGGATTGCTATAACAGCATGTGCAACAGTGACGAGCCATTCTACAGCGTGACATTTCAGCACTTGACCAACGGATAGCGACTCCCAAGTAGCACTTAAAGCAGGGCTACGTAGAGCTTTTGTTAAGTGCATTTTTGAGAAACGCACGTGAAACAATAACGAACGTTCGCAAAATGACTCTCTTACGCTCTTAAGCGCTAAGATCAATCGGTATCGGGAAACGCAACCCTGGGGCTGTTTGCACAGTTTTTCATGTAAGGTTAAACTGCCCTCTAGTGGTCATTCAGCGTACTTGTCACATGCGTCGTCTGCAATCTCGTGCACATACAGTAGACCGCAGAAGTATTTGGCACGTGGCAGTATGTATAGCGATTATTTTATCACATGGACAGAAAATATCCAGTCTTAAAAACCTCATCAGTTTTACGGAGTACTAAAACATAACCAATATTATTACTAATACGTTATCATGCAATGTAGGCCTAACGTTTCTGTATTGTTTTATTTATACAGTATAACAGTAAAACCATGACGAACCTCCATCAAAGTGTAAATCAAAGAACGTTTGTTTTACTATCCAATAGCATATCTGCATGACTGGCGGCCGCTTAGATCTGTCTGTCCAGTCATGGTGAAAGAAATCGTTGCACTATTTTAATGTTCTTCTAATTTTATCATAATTGCGGCGTTAAAATAAAAATGATGGATAATTTTAATGTTAGCAATTTATTGTTTCTGGTACAAACTATTGAACCTTTGACGTATTTTTATTTTTTAAAATACATTAAGAAGCAACAGACATCAATGAGTCAAATTAAACTGCATTGGTGCTAAATGCCTGATGTAATTGATATGTTGATGTGTCTAATTAACTTCCAAGTAATGATCCTTCAAAACAACATCTAGTCTTCAGATTGCACTGAAGTTGCCATGGTAACATGGTTCTCCATAGCAACAGAGAGACGCTGTGTGAAATTTTAATGTATGTTCAGTGAAACGCCATCTACTGGACGGTGCCGTGCAAATAAAGGTAACGACAACCTTTTCAGTTGATGCATAGAAAATATTAGTTAGATATATTCTCTAGTCATATTCTCACGTTTTAACTAACAAAAAGGTAAATGTGGCAATTGAGGGACTAAGAGATTGTTGACAGAAGGTCTAATGATCAAACAGTTGGTCTAATTTGTTTAACCATCTTTGATAGAAGATTTGATAGTTTTTTTCACCAGAATGATATAAGACAAACAAACAAAAACCACAAAGCATCACTGAATGCAGTCAAATCCATGGCTTACTAATGTTTGTGCTGTTGTTTTCCCACCAAAATGATGTCACTTTCTGGAGGATGATGCCACTGGGGAACTGGCTTTTGTTAAAGGTATCATACTAAAGACCAGCAGGATGAAAAGTGATAAGATGGAAAATCCTAATAATCCTGAAAATCTTATACAAGGTAGAACAATATCCCAAGAAAACATGTTTTGTACAAATATACTTTATTAAAATAAAAATAAAAAAATCTGATTGGTTAGTCGCCACATTTCAAGGTTTGTAATTCGGGTCGGGCTTTATTATGAGATAACCTGCTGGTTGTACATAATCCATTACTTAATGAATGTCATGTTTTTATTTAGAAATACATTGAAACGAGACAAAAATGGCAATTATTTAAAATGTGTTCCTATGTTTAATTACCTGTGCATGAATATACTAATCGTAAAATAGTTGTATGCAGTATTTCAGAGCGCAATAATTTTCAGCATTTCGATTTAGAAATACGTTGAGACATGGCAAAAATTCGTAACATTTTCTGAGACTAGTGAATTTAATTAATGTTTACTCCCATGTTCAGTTAATTCTGATGTAGTGAAAAATTTAAATCAGCCAATATGATTTCCATCTATTAAAATGGTTGAGACATAATAATGAAAATGTATTTTATTTTGCATGGCTTAAAGTGATGTACTACTTTTGTTAAACAAATTTTAATAAAGGATCCTCTTTTATTAAAATGTTATTTTTAAAAGATAATTCATTACATGCTAACTTTCTGCTGGTAGAAATAATTTCCAAAGTAAGGTTACAGGTAAAGGCTAATAGCTGGCCTATATGTATTGTATATTGTACAGTGACTTGCATTAGCTACAATGGTACAGTAGTTTTATAATTAACTACATAATATCTTAGACAACTGGGACCTCTTTGACTCTTTATAGTGACACTTACTGCACAATCAGAAAAAAACTAATTAATATGGATGACACATTTAACAGAAACAAAGGTCAAACAATCAAATGTATTTATTAGAATGATAAAATCTCCATGTTGATTTACGTCTGAAAATAAGTGTGTGCTCCAGTACTGTTGTGTGTGTTCATGTGTGAAACTCAGTGTATATGTGTGTACTTCTATACATGTGAGATTATTTAGAAACCAACAAACAAACAAAACAATTTTCACTGGATACCACCCCAGGACTTCTATACACAGGGACATTACATCATCGCCAGCGGAGGGGTGAAAATCAGGATTTGAGCTATGTACAGAGCAGCTGAGTCTACATAAACAACTCAACGTAACACTGATTCAGTCTTACACACAGCCCTTCACATCGAAGGCAAATCTGTGTTGCCATTTACACTTTCGTACAAAATGCCAGTTATCAAGAGGTCAAGAAAAGTCTGTGTAAACCAATAAATGCGATCATTTGTGGAACAAAAAATGTATGAAACATTGTGGATAAAGTCAAACACACATTGTTGGCCTTGACTATTGTACAATATTGTGCTTGTTGCAGCATGATCGGAGATAAAGACGCTAAGTTTTGACAGCAAGTGCTTATAGAAAAAATCATATGAATACATTCACAGCACATTCAACACTTTGCTTTGACAATTATAGACCAGAATTAACACAGATGGCGCTGTGGGAAAAAGTCAATGTCACTCAACCTCACTTTGAGCAGTTGAGCATAAAAACACACCAGAAATCATCTGAACCAAAGGTTATTGTGATGATATATTGTAAAGGGCAAAATCGTGGACATTTAAAGCCATTTTAATTTACAACAAGGGACATCTTGCTAGAAAGAAAATTAGCTTCAGGCACTAAATTCTCAAATTAAAGTGTGGATACATGTCTCTTTTTATTGAAGGCAGTTTTTGTGTGTGTCTTTCTTGAGGTTTTAAAGAAATAATCAACTTGGAACAAGACTTAACCTACTATAAATACAAGCAGTGGTTTTCCAGGCAAAACACGCTTCTACAGTACTAGCATGTTGCTATGCGCTACTAGCTTTTCTCTTTCAGTAAAAAACAATCCCTGTTTTATCCTCCACAAGGCAAGAAACTAAACTCTGATTGCTTAGATCGTAAAAGCACACCACAAATAGTGTGCGACAAGTAACACTTTGAAGAAACACTTGTTTTGGCATCTTCGTAGCTTTTTAGCAAACTTAACGATTCCATTTTATGTTGGCAAACACTTATGAAGAAGGATATGGCACAATTTCTTTTGAAGATTGTGAATTTGAACACTTAAAAACTTGCTTAAAGTAAATGATATCTTTCTGACATGCTTATTTCTTCACATATGGTTAGCATATTAGCATTTAGCACATTTACTGCTTCCTGCATTTGATTACTTGCTTTAATGTCCTTGACCTACAGGTAAAGCGGCTACATCCTTGCATTTCCTGCCTACCGGGATGTATTTCCTGTGATCTGGATCCTATTTCCTGCCTGGTGTATCTTGAATGCTGAAGAGAGGAGACCTAAATACATACACACAGTAATTTAAACTCATAAACACACACGGGCACACACACAGTGCAATCAACCATGACTCTCCTTTCAGCTGGATTTATGAGCTAATCAATGTTCAACCGACCGTTGCACACAACTGCAGGAGTGTGTGTTTTCTGAGAGCATCAGCAATGGCTTGAGCGTGCTCTCTAGTATAGAGGAGTATGCTTAAGTGATGCCTGTAGCACATGCTTTTAATAAGACACATCTTGCAGGTGCATGAGAACCATTATTAAGTGCATTCCTGTGTACTCAAGTGTGTGTGGCAACTCATCTAATCAGACATCTGCTTTCAATATCTCACAGACTGATGCTATTTAACAAAGGCTGCCTATGTGGAGATGGACAATCGTGTGCAGGTCAAGCTAAAAAAGGAAGCTGGTCTGAAAGAAGCTCTTTTCTGAACCGTAGAGACCCAAATTTGAAGGCAGATTCCTTTTTTAGGTTTTCGCTACTTAATTTGAAATAGAATGGATCTATTTTCTGTCTGTTACCTTTCCAAACTGTTTCATACCATTTAACTGATCGTTTATTCATATCATTATTTTTAAAATAATTAAAAAATTTCAAGATCAGATTGCCTGGGAATGTATGAATTGATAAAACATATACTGTAATTGCAATGTAAGTCATCTGCCAAATTCATAAATGCAAACTTTATCTGACATCTTGAATGAAACTGCCTTAGAAAGACAGCTCCCTAGGTTTGGAACAGAGCCAGAGACCATTTCTCTGTACATCTGATTATGATATCTTTAGATAATTACCCTTTTACTTTCTGATATAAGGTCACAATGACTTAAGGACACATGACTGAAAACTTGCAATCTGCAATCCCTGTTGTTGATGAAGAACTTTCAAAACAAAAGCAAATAAATACAAAAAGGAGAGATTATGGTATATATGACAAGCAAAACGATTGGTTACTTCACAGACAAACACACTTCCAATAACATAACTGGCTTCAAGACACATGACATCTCTTGAGTTTTCACTCCATTTAGTTCTCGCATTGTGATTCCTTTTCTCTGGGTTTCCATTCTCGTTTTCTCTCCTTCAGAGTCCGGTAGAAACAAAAGGTGAAACGGCATCTTTAGGAAGAATTGTCCAAAGGTCCTCAAGACAGTGTCTCTAATTGTGTCTTTTTAGAAAACGGTGGGTGTTTTTGCCTCAGTTCTCTGTTCCATGTTACATTTTACATATTGTGTAAAAAAATTCACTGTACAAAAAAGGAAGAAAAAATAACAAAAAGACAAAAACAAAACAAAACTTGGAATCCAGCGTTCAGAAGTTCTCAGAGAGCTTTGTTTCTCTGATAAAACTCACAGAGCTACACAGCACAGAGAAATTCATGTGGTTGAGGCCACCAAACTTGTCCAACCAAAGTTTTCTCTCTTTGTCTCTCTCTCTTGTAAAGTCTGAATTCAAGGCTGAGGTAATGCAGAGGTAAAGACCTCAGCTCACTCAACAGAACAAAGTCATAAAACACAAAAGATTTCCAAGAATACAACAGAAAACCTTGTGTTTTCTTACATTTTGGTCAAAAAGATGCATCAATAGGTGTACTGTGAATCTTGCAAATCGAACCATGAGACGGGCCCCGCCCACATTTAGTGATGTCACACACAAGCATTTACAAAGGAAAAAGTGCCCCTGATGGAAACAGACAGTTGTTATTTTGGCTAATGTGGCACTTTGCTTTTCTTTATTCTCCCATTTTATATGCTGGTTCAGCTATCTTTCTTTGAATCAGTGGTGTACTAAAGTCTGTCTTAAGCCAAGACAATATATTCAGGAGCATTTGGACTCTTGATCAGTCATAAAAAAATATGCTCATGGGCTTGGACATTAATCCATTCTTGTAGGCCCCAAATACTACAACACATCTACGTATGTTATGGAGAACAGGTAAATTTTAATGGACTGCAAGAAGTTAGAACCAATCAATAATCACTGTGATGTGAAAGAGAGAGGAACCGATTCCTAAGTACAAGTTCATTCCAAATTCTTTCCTTTTGACCACTTAACCTGTCCAAATTTGCTCCTACAGCATTTACACCCATAATCACAGCACTTTGTTCAGAGTTTGGTATTGACCAGAAACAACAACCACTGTTGACCACTGAGTCATAACTCCTGTTGGGTTCTTCCTCTGATTAGAAGTTAATGACTGTCCTGAATGCTGAAAATGCCTGAAATGCTGTCATTAGATCAAACTTACAAATCTGCTGGAAGGGTAACCTGCTTAAGAGAGTAAAGGTCTGAACAGATTCAGGGATAGATAGTCTTCATGATGTCTTTCCTTCATCTGATAAATGTGCAATAAAGTTTGGTAAGCAACACTCATAGTCAGCAAGAATGAGAGCTACAGTGAAAAGCACATCTCTGTTTTTATATTTGTGATTGTGAGGGATAAATAGAGAGAAGAAAGAGGTGTTTCCAGATGTAATGGCTGCTCTTCTTGTAGCCTGTGAGGTCCAGTTTTGAGTTTTCCTCATGCAAGCAGTTCCAGACAAATGAGGAAAAGGATGACAAGCAGATGAGGAAAGAAACAGAGAGAGAGAGCGAGACACAGAGAGCTGCTGTGATTGGCCAGGTTGCGTTCTGCAGTCCACATAAGGTTTCAGCCACTCACTTTTCTACAATTTCCCATTCCTTGCATCTTGGTTCCTCTCTGTTCACTGGCCTGTGGGTGTCCGATCACTTCCTCCCTTCCCGAGCAGGTGGCTGAAATCCGCCAGGTCGATGAGTCCCCGAGACCCATGGAGCACGGAGCGGGTCAGTCCTGCAGGATGCTGCGAAGCCGGGGTATAGTGGTGGCCCGTTGGAGGTATGCCGTGACTGCTGAAGATGTAACCCTCGTGGGTCCAGCGAAGAGGCTCTCCGCTGTACTCTATCTGGGTGCTGGGTGCCGACACCACTCTCCGTCGGTCGGGGGAGTCTTGGGGAGTCATGGGGTAGTTGTATTCACCTGCTGACTTGCGAAGAAGTGTGCCTGGGCGTATTCCCTGATCCCGGTACTTGGAGAGAGAGACGTAGCGTTGGCGGTCTATATCAATGGCTTCCTCATGGCGTCGACCAGATCCTTGCAGGAGTTTAGAGCTAAGAAACAATGTGGATGGTGGAGGTGGACACTGAGTTCCCACTGAGCTCAAGAAGGTCTGACTTTGGTCCCAACTGGAACCAGAATCGGACAGGCGTAGCCCACGTTTCTGCTGCAGGGGAGTTTGCTCAGGTGTGGGAAGCAGACCTGGATCCAAGTCTCCTGCTTTGACCCAACCATTTGGCATTACGAAGAGCGTCTCTCCCTGTGAGCGTGGCCGGTCCGTGCCACTGTGCCGGGATACACTCATCACAGAACCGCTTCTGCTTTGTCCCATCATGCACCGTTCCTTTTCACTCTTCCTCTGATTACTGGATGAAGGAGTGTTGCTGTGTGAACGGTGGCGGTGTTTTTGACCCATGATCCAACACACTGCCAGGCCTGAGAGCGCTGCTCCAGTGGAGAATGCGGAAACTGCAGCGACAACCAGCAGGTTTAAAGTAACAAGACTTTCCGGCTCTTCCATAAAACTCTCACGTAGCAAACCTGCAAGAAAGAGAGCAAAATATGTTACAATCCAAAATCAAAAAGGAACTTGGGTTAAGTTGTACCAACAGCTTGTGCCAGTGCAACTTGCCTTCTTGCACAAAAACTTATGGGAGGAGAGTGCTGAAATGAATCACGCAACGCAATTTACTAACATTTGCATACTAATACCCTTAAAAAGCATGTCTTAAACTTTTGCGCTTGAAATGGCTTAAATTTAAAAGATTTGGCAAGAAGAACACATTATCTAAACATTTAATTTGCCAAGCAATGTTTTTTTTTATTTGCTTCAGGAAATAAAAGATGACTTGTAACCCTCAACAAGGAATCATACTATATTAGGTCTATCAAAACAAGCCTTAAACTTTTTGGTCTCTGGTTTTTTTCAACTTACTTTGGCTTCTTTATTTCTTTATTCTTTATTTGTAACTACACTAATTTGCGCTTTGGTATATTGCATTGATCGATATGTATGAGATGTCACATTTATGTTCTTTCATTCACATTAAACCCACAGAAATTTCCATGCCCACCATTGCTGTTTTGGAAATGTGTTCTTGTGCTAATTTGCCGTGTTTAGCAAAACTGTCCCTTGAAGGCCAAAATGCAAATTTGTGCCTACTAAATAGCACCGTAACATCTACAACTATTGAAACTATTACGTTCAAGAGGACTAATAATTTAAAAATTGACACTTGAATGGCTTACAAAAGCATCAAAGAAGCTCCTCATGACTTATGAAGTGCCGTGCAATTGATCTATTGAGTTTCTGTACATTAAAGCCCCAGCAATCGATCAGAAACAAGAGACTGTTGACTACAGTCGCTCCTAATTCAATGAACTTGATACAGTGTGTTTCAGTAGGCTAAGGCCTTGGCTTTACAGAAATGGAATATGACCTTAGAAACCTTGCCCTTTTAAAATGTCCTGCCTCAAGAACCATGAACACGCAAACACCAATGTCAATCACTGACCTTGAGCAACCTGTGCAATTGAGATTCATTCTGGAAATGTGAGTAGATGTCAGAAATAAATGAGTCTAAAGAGATCATTCGATAAATTCAAAGAACGTAGCAGTTTTTGGAGTTGATGACTCATGCTTTTCATACTCCGCTTTCTAATCGTTTCTCTTGGAACTGGCGTTTGTGTAATTCTGGCCTTTCTCTTTCTTTCTTTTTACAGCATTTCTTGTACTCTTTCTTCTGCTGTTCCCTGTGAGATGTCCTTGGTTTTAACCTTTATTCTCTCAGTATACTTCTTTTCCTCTATTATCTCCTCTCTTGGCTTTCCTCTCGCTGACTATCTCTTCTCTAGCAGTATCGTTTTGTGTGGGCTGTTAGCCGTCTCAGAAATGAGAAGCTGTCAGACTCTGCGTCTACTTCAGTATCCAAACTAGTAAAAGTCTTGACAGTAAGAGGACTTTTAAAAGAATAGTTCACCCAAATAGGAAAATTCTGTCATCATTTACTTACCCATATGTCAGTCCAAATGATTTTCCTTCTACTATAGGCCACAAAAGGAGACAAACCAGTTTGGAAAGACATTAAAGGCAGCAAATTATAATTTTTTGTTATTGTTTGGTTACTTACTCTTTCAATGTATAAATGAATATTGTGTGCTGTCCTTCAAAGAATACTCTAGTAGTGCCACTGTAGTAGTGCTCAGAAGAAAAAAAACACTACTTTACATACACTCTTTGACAAAGCATAGTACTGTTCCCTAACACACTTAGTGACACTGACACAAAAGTATACACACATACATTCATGCACAAACCCCAATTTTCTTTTCTTGTATGCTCTCTGTCGATCCCTTTCTGATGTCTTCCATTAAAACTGTTGTAGTCTCAGCTGGGAATAGCAGCGCTCATTGCATTTGTTCATTGTAACAGCAGGAGTCCGCTGCACACAACACACTCAACAATTGAACCCTTTCCTTAATATTTAGTTTCCTTTGAACATTCCTAAAATACTGCTACCAGATTGCTTGTAATGGGTGTGTGTATGTGTGTGTACCCTCAGGGTGTATGTAGTAACATGTAGCAACCATTTCAAGAGACAGAAACCTCCTGACCATTGATAGATTTCTCTTATATCTTTGTATTATTTTTATTTGTAGCATTTTTTCAACTGAAAGTTCAGCTTTGCCACAACAAGAATCAATTATATTTTACAAAATATTAAAATATTAAAGGTGCTCTATGCGATCTTGCAAAACACTATGGGTGCAGGATGTACACCAAACAAAACCAAACTTCGGCCAACCAATCGGCAAGAAGAGGTGGGGTTTAAAGCACGTTAAACCCCACCTCTTCTTGCCAGGTGTTTGGCCGAAGTTTGTTTTTGTAGTGGTGCCCAAAATGTTTCTTTCGATATTGCAGCCTCTGTGTTGTCTTTCAAGAGCTGATTTTTTCCCAATGTATTCAGAGGGCAGACAGGAAGACGATCGAGGGGTGATGCATACGGTTTGAGATAAAAATAAAATTGAGCTAAAATCCTGCAACATCGCATAGAGCACCTTTAACTACTTTAATAATGAGCAATACAATTAAATAATAAGCAAACAAAAAAATAAAATAAAAACTACAATTTCTGAACAAGCTCTGAACAAATTCGTTGTTTCTCTGTCTATCTCTCTGTTCTGATCTTTTTTGGCATTCTGTGTTTCACTCATCTTAGGCGCTTTAAAATCTGTCTGAACTTCTGTGTGATGGATGGACCGAGAGAGGACAGAAGAAGACAGGCGTTTGATGTAGACGAGAGGACAGCTGACCGCGAGACTGGAGCTGTTTCAGCAGCAGTGCTGAGTTTAATGAGACTGTGACTCTGCTTCATATATCTCAAAATCAAATCATATTAGACTGGCCAGACGGCAGCCATTTTACAGATGCATTTCTATGGGCTCATTATATAATGAATGTGCCTAAATTTCTTTTCACGGATCTATTTAATTAGTTCCCATTTGCCTCTTGATGTTGGGGTTAATTTTGTTCTACATGTTAATTCCGCCCCTCCCTTTCCTCTGTGTCTAAATACATGCTTCAGCCTCCATCTTTATGTTGAAACACTCTCTCATTGTACAGGTTTTTCTGAGATTTGGAAATCTCTCTGGCTATATTCATACAACCATATTTACCACAACAATGTGACAAGTATAGTGCACATATAACAGAAAACAAAGGGTACTGTATGTAACACACAAAGCCCCTGTGGCTCTCTTCAGTGGCAGGGAACCATCACCGGAGTATTAATCTCCCAAACTTAATTTCCCACAATGCCCCGTAGCTAAGACTGATCACAGGCCCAGGTGTTCCTCATCAGCCTCACCCTTTATAAGCTGGGCTTCTGGCCTCATCAGACGCAAAGTCTTGTTTTACCATGCTCATTTCTGAGCGGTTTTCCCTCCATTTTTATCCTGTGTTTGATCCTGGACCACTGTTTGATTGTTTGCGGCCTGTCTTACTGACTTGTTTGCCTGCTTCTCAGTTCTGAGTGTCTGATGCCTGCCCTGACCTCTGCCTGATTATCGATTGTGATTCTGGTTTGTCTCTGATACTGTCTGCCTTGTTATCAGACCCTGCCTGCCTGACTACGTTTATTAAAACTGTTGCACATGGATCCGAATGTCTCTGATTCTTCTTCACATTGTGTATGACTACAATCGATTCTTTGATAATTCGCAATTATCAATTGATTCACAATTGATTCGTTTATGTACTGTATATAAAAAGTATACTAACAGAAGCTAATTCAAAATCTTAATATTTACCATTATAGTATACTGTATAAATAACACTAAAACAACACTGTAAACAAGCACTAAACATCGTTTAGGCCACTAAACGATGACTATATTTTAATGACTTAAAATATAATACTAAAGCTGTTGTGAGCCAAAAAGTCAAAATAGCTTTTATGGTATGTGACAACTTACTCCATACAGTTTAACAACATACTCTGGCAGCTCTCCTCTTGCTTTTCTGACAGTAGCTCAACCAACTTCATTTTTTTTTAAATTGAAATAATCTATTATTAATAAACATATTCACACTCTAATTTAAATAAAAATAAATTCTAAATTAACATCAATCTAAAGTATTATTTTACTGAAGGGCAAACGATTCATTAACCTATTAAAAAACTGTAACCTTTAAACCACGGGCCATTAGTCTAAAATATCAGTGACATGTGAAAACAGTTTTTTCACATTAATAAAAAAGAGGACTAACAAACAGAACAACGGGGGCCTTTGACTCAAAAGGTTTGAGAACTACTGTTTTTAAGCTGATATATTTACAAGGTATATAGCACATATTAATCTGAATGCACTCTCAAAATTCATTTGTGTTTCCTAAAACCTATAATAAGTCTTACAAAAGAGCCCATCATTCTTTTCCTAAATCAAACTGTGTCAAGATTGGCAATCCAAAAAGACTATCGTATTCTGCTGCTGTTCTCCATTTTTATCCAGAAACTATCACACAGAAACAGATTCTTTGAAAGTACACACTTACTAAGCCATTGAACTTTAATCTATTTCATTCTGTGTGCTTTCTCGCTCTCTTCTGTGTGACTCAGCTGAATCTATACAGCTGCAGTGATATATAGCCTCTTCTTACTGAGTACCTGTGGCAGTCTGTTATGTCAAGAACTCCTCAAGATGAGACTTGAGAACCTCACTGCTTTTCCACATTCTGCTAAATCTGAACTTTGGAACAAATGTAAGCATTCTAAGCCATGAAAATTGGAAAGACTGTTTCATATGCTGCCAGCTTCGCAAAATGCCATTAAGAGCAGAAAGCGAATCTAAGCTTCTCATTGTTTGAAAATATAAACCATCTTTTGCCTTTTTAACAATGTAAACACTGTTATTAACTTGCACCCGAGCACATAGCAGTACTTTAAAGAAATCAATTAATTTCTAAAAAGAAAAGACTGAAGGCTCTGTTTCTCCTTCATTATCTTCCTCCATCTCTCCCGATGCAACCTGTGACTTTCTCGTGACTTTGACTGCTTGAGCAAACTTTCTAACCAGACCAGACTGGATCTTTTCTGTATTGTTGAAGAGTTGCTAGAGAATTCTCTTGAGAAAGGAGAGGTGCATTGAAGCTAGAGCAGGAAGCTAAAGGTCACATCCCAAACTGGTTCACAAACTCACCGTCGCAGTCTCCGAGATGTGAGGTATTTCCATATTCAACGTCCTGCACGAAAGGTAATCTGCAAAACAGGAGAAAAACAGATTTGAACAGTAACCACGAATTCACTGATGACATACACGACATGCATTCTATGCATGTATGTGAAGGCAACCAGTTCTAGTTATGCAATCTTAATTTCATGCGTCATTGCATTTAGAAATGTGTCTGAACACAATCCAACACACATTCGACTGTTTTTTTTTTTTTAGGCCAATGGCTGTTATGACAAAGATACATTTTAGTTAAACTGTCATGTTTACCAAGCTATGTGAATAATATATCTGGTTTAAGGTGCACATTACATATTTTTTATATTAAAGAAAGTTTTTTAGGAATATGCAAATATGCAAACACTGTACTTTTTTTCATGTCTAAGGGAATATTCATAATTTTATCAGTTTACAAACATTACGGGTATGTTCATTTCAAAGTAGTAACATTTTAAAAAATGTAGATGAACTAAAATGTATGCATGTATGGTATAATAGAAGTAATATTTTATTGTGGTAACATTTTGAGACCATTATTATTAATCACATTTTAAATGAATGTAACTGGAAGAACATTTGTTCAAAACTTTAATAGAATCTAAAAATTTGTTATCTGTGTTAACAGATCAGCATTGGCTCCAGCAATGGAATGCGTGATGGCAGGACTACATGTTTGATTGGCCAGTGGCAGATAAGCGGAGTGTTTTGGAAACTTGTGTAAAGGCATTTGCATCTTGTGACAGTAGTGGTGCAGAATTTGCACACCTTTAAATGTGTAAAACTCTGAGGGTAACTCTATTGCTTCCTTTAGTTGAGGCTCAGAGGCATGTCAAGTACAACAGCATGCAGCATACAGCATGCATGCAATGGCAAGCATTTATATTTGTGTAGAATATGTTTCTGGTTTTCTTTCTAACCTGGTGCCGGGCCTCAGGAGTGAGCAGGTACTTCCTCTGGTCCAGCCGCAGTATGGATCTCTGGATGCAATGCAGTTTCTACACACACACCCACACCCACACAATGTTTGTCAATGTTTTTACAGAGGACAATACAGACCTTCTCTATAACGAATACAGGAAACAGAACTGGAGAACAGAAATTATGATTTATAGAGACAGACATGACTCAGACATTAAGCTGCAGTTTGCACAATGCAAACTATTTATTATTATTTTATACATAATAAATATACACAGTACACAAACATATATTACTTAAACAAATACTTTTATTTTGAATGTGAGTAATCATGATTAATTGTTGGACAGCACTAATGTAGGCTATATATATGTATATATATATACATACAGTGAGGTCAATAAGTATTTGATCACCATGTGATTTTGCAAGTTCTCTTACTTTGAAATCATCTACAATTTTCAGCATAGGTGCATTTCCTAGAATCTAAAATAAAAATCCATAAATCACATTGTATGATTACTGTGTCAAATAAGCATTTAATCACTTGAGTGAAAAAATGTTAATATTTGGTGCAGAAGCCTTTGTTTACAATAACAGATGTCAAATGGTTCCTGTAGTTCTTCACCAGGTTTGCACACACTGCAAGAGGGATTTTGGCCCACTCCTCCATACAGAT
>JAUMHP010000041.1:17713633-17734342 GCA_032361065.1 Enteromius trimaculatus | reverse complement strand
CACCCCGGATCCATCCAAGCCCTTCATTGTGGAGGTGGATGCGTCCGAGGTGGGAGTGGGAGCCATACTCTCCCAGCGTTCCTCTGTAGATAATCAGATCCATCTGTGCACCTATTATTCGCATCGCCTATCCCCTGCGGAGCGTAATTATGATATTGGTAACCGTGAGCTCCTAGCTGTATGTCTCGGGTTCGGTGAGTGGCGTCATTGGCTTGAGGGGGATAGTCATCCCTTTATAGTGTGGACTGACCACCGTAACCTCACTTATCTTGATTCTGCGAAACGCCTCAACGCACGACAGGCCCGGTGGGCCTTATTTTTCGGGAGATTTAATTTTACAATTTCTTATCGCCCGGGGTCTAAGAACACGAAGCCTGATTCCCTTTCCTGTCTCTTCGGGTCTACGGAGGACAGCTCCTGTTGTGAACCCATCCTGCCAAAGGGTTGCGTAGTAGGAGCTGTGGTCTGGGGAATCGAGCGGTGAGTCAAGAGGGCTCTTTCCCACATAGACGTGCCTATTGGCTGCCCTGCTAACTGTCTATTCGTCCCCAAGTCATTACGGCGCCCTGTAATGCTCTGGTGTCATTCCGCCAAACTAGCTGCTCATCCTGGTGTTAAAAGTACTATAGTGTTGGTTCGTCATCGTTTCTGGTGGTCCAGCCTGGATCACGATGTTCGTAAGTTTGTTAAATCATGTCATGTCTGCGCTCAGACTAAGCCTGGAAATTCCCTGCCCGCTGGGTTACTGCATCCGCTCTCCGTTCCGTCTTGACCGTGGTCTCACCTAGCCTTAGATTTTATCACCGGGCTCCCCCCTTCGAAAGGGGACTCCGTTATCCTCACCGTGGTGGACCGTTTTTCTAAAGCGGCTCATTTTATTCCGTTCCCTAAGCTTCCCTCCGCAAAGGAGATGGCCCACGCTCTTTTTGAATCCGTTTTTAGAATCCACGGTTTACCGTTAGATGTGGTGTCTGACCGAAGTCCCCAATTTATTTCCCAAGTTTGGAGGGAATTCTGCCGACTGATTGGCGCTACTGTCAGTCTGTCGTCAGGATTTCACCCGCAGACTAATGGACAGGCCGAGCGAACCAACCAGATCCTAGAATGTTTACTCCGCACCCTGATCGATTATAACCCTTCGTTGTGGCGCGATCAATTGGCCTGGGCTGAGTATGCCTACAATACCACTCCAACGTCCTCTACAGGGTTATCCCCGTATCAGGGCTGCCTTTGCTATCAACCCCCTCTATTTTCTGACCTTGAGGGGGAGATTTCGGTTCCCTCCGTCCAGGCATTCATGAGACGGACTCAATTAACCTGGAGGAGGGTACGGAAATCTCTTCTTAAGACTCGTAAGCAGATGTGTCGAGCCGCTAATCGCCGTCGTACCAAAGGACATACTGGACCGTTCGCTTATTCGTGATTTCCTTAAATCTACTCAGACCGCTGCCTCGGGAGTGCCGGGAGGCGCTCCTCGGGGGAGGGGTACTGTCATGAGCCGGGGTTGACTTTCTTGTTTTTTCCCATATCCGTGTTTTGTGTTTGAGTCTGTGTTCAGCTGTTGCTTATTTGGATCGGCGCGCTCCGCAGATTGCCCCAGCACCTGCGGCCGCGTTACACTGATTGGCGTCTCTATTTCTCCATGTCTGTCTAACCTGTCTGGGTGCTCGATCTGTTCCCTTCATCTAGTTTTTTCCTGCTGTCTCGTCTCGTGTCATCTTGTCTTGTCAGTGGATACGTGGATTTTTGACTGTTTTTTGCCATTGGCTTAATTGTTTTTTGTATTCAGAGATCCTCTGATTAACGCTCTGGAAGGGACTCCCGCTCCGGAGAGCTCGCCGCCACGCCTGTAATATATTGTTTTTTCACAGAGGTTATTCCTGCCATCGTCTCGTTTTTTGTGTTTTGTTTTCCTTATTTTTGAGAGACTTTGCCCTGAGCTGCTTTTTGTTTTTGGACCTATCCCTGCGTGCAGTGTGCGGCAGTGGTTTTTCTGTTGCAAGTTTTGTCATTTAAAAGACTTTGAGATTTCTCGACAAATTGTTCTCAAGCCCTTTTCATTCTGCACCTTGTACCACACCTGACACTCACACTGCATCCATAGACGCTTTGGGAACGCCTCGGCGTGACCATGCTCTGAATCTGCTGTGAAATCTGTCCAATAGGGGATCAGGGCGGCCTGAGTAGGTGACGTCATGATCCTGGCTTAAAGCAGGTGTGAATGATCGCTCATCAGCCTTCATTCATTCACCACGCTCTACTTTGTGTTTGTCGCAGCAAAAATGTGTCCACAAGAAAGTTTCTAGAAAGATCTAGTTTAAAATGATAGAACAGAAATGAGTCAGGAAAAAAGTTTTCGCAAATGTGTGAGCCCTTGCCATCGCTTTCTCACACCACAAGATTCCCACCACATGTGCGTTGCATGTTTGGGGGAAGAGAACACGGTAGCCGCTCTCTCGAGAGGGGACTGCCCGTGCTGCAATGTTATGCCCCTGGCCGTGCTCCGCTCTCGGAGAGCTCTGTTCTCGGAGGGTGTGTTTGTTGGTGTTCCCCGTGGGTCAGGCTCCGCTGTCGCTGAGGCGAACCGGCGTCTGCAATCCTGGGATCGCAAATCGATCTAATGGAGGGCATGGAGACGAGCGATCCTCCATCTCTTCCCCAACCCATTAGTTCGGGCTTCGCACCGGGTCAAGAAGCACAGCAAGCGGTTTCTTCTCCCCGGGCAAGCCTAGCTGGTGGATGATCATCTTCCTCCGAGGAGGTTGATGTCGTCAGTGTTGACAGCCAGCCAACACCCCAGTCACCGCAATATGAGGAATTGCTGGAAGTGGTGACTCGGGTTGTAGATCGACTCAATTTAGAGTGGCCTGAAGCTCTGCAGGTTGAGTGTCAAGCGAGTAGGTTGGATGAGCGTTTTCTGCGGTCGAGACCGCCTCGCTCACACCACACCCTTCTGTTCTGCCCGGATCTTCACACCGAGGTGTGCAGATCCTGGAAAAAGCCATTTTCAGCTAGGACATTTATTCCTGCTTCAGACTATTATGGGAATGTGGCGGGATTAGCTGAGAACGGATACAAGAAACCCCCACCGGTTGAACAGACGCTAGCTGGCCATCTGTCACCAGGGGAACCAGCGTCTTTAAAAGCCCCTTCTCTGCCGTGTAAACCGTTGCGCATGACTTCAGCGCTCATCAATAAAAGCAATGCTGCCGCTGGCCAGGCAGGTGCATGTTTGCACACCCTGGCAGTAGTTCAGGCATACCAAGCCCATACCAAGTTTAGTGAAAGGGACCAGGTGGATGCTGAAGACATCCTGGAATTGGGCCGAACGGCAGATCTCACGCTGCGAGCAACGAGAGAGTCTGCTAGGGCTGTTGGATGGTCAGTTGGGTTTAGTTGGAGAAGTGGTTGATACGGTGGTTGAGCGACACCAGCAGGCGAAGAAACAAGTTGCAGCTTTCCAGTCGGTGCTTCCCCGCCGTTCGCTGCCTCACGGAGCTGCGAGCTCTGGGCAGCATCCAGTAAAAACCTCTTTTGCCTACCGAGGAAGGCAGAAAGAGAGTGTGGCATCTTGTGCAGCCTGGGGTGCAAACGAGAGACAGCAATCTAGTTTTAAGAGAGCATTTCCTAGAAAGGATCTAAGAGATGTTCTGACAGCAAAGAAAGAACAATCATCTAAACAAAAGAGCTCCTGATTTATGCGCGGCGTCTCCGCAAGAGCATCAGCGGGGTTCGCCGCAGCAATACACGGCACCCGTAGCTCCTTTTTGTGCTCAACAGCGGCCGCTGAGATGCGTCTCAGAGGTGCTGCAAAGCACACTTTCCCCGAGGGGGTTGTGTCAGTCACTTCAGCGCTCTCTCGGCAAGCCGAGGGAACAAGGACAATTATGTTATCTTCCCACAAGGACCGGTCTTGCGAGGCTGGTGCCCTTAGTAGAAAAACTGACAGAATGGAAAAAATTACCAAGAATATCTCCTTGGATTTTGTCCGTGATAAAAGATGGATATTTGATTCAGTTCAAAGAACGGCCACCGTGTTACAACGGGGTGCGCCACACAGTGGTGGATCCATGTCAGATGTTGGTATTGGATCAAGAAGTGTCTTCTCTGTTAGAAAAATGGGCCATCGAGGTGGTCCCGTTGGAAAGCAGAAACTCAGGGTTTTACAGCCTGTATTTTGTACTTCCAAAAAAGGATGGAGGGCTGAGGCCCATTTTAGATCTCAGACAATTGAACCGCTCAGTCAGTCAGCTGAAGTTCAAATTGCTCACACTGAGACAGGTGATGTGTCAATTCAGGTCCAAGGACTGGTTGATTACAATAGACATGAAAGATGCATATTTTCACGTCTCAATCCATCCAGCACACAGAATATTTCTGAGATTTGCGTTCAGGGGAGTGGCCTATCAATAACGGGTTCTCCCCTTTGGTCTAGCCCTGTCACCCCGTACCTTTACGAAGGTAGTGGATGCGGCCCTGGCACCACTTCTGACCAAGGTCAGAAAGGTCAAACAAGGTCATTCACGCACAGTCAAACAGTTTCAGAGACTGTTGGGCCTAATGGCAGCCACCGCCACTGTGATTCCGTTGGGGCTGCTACATATGAGACCACTGCAATGGTGGCTAAAAGACAAGGGGTTTTCCCCGAGGGGACGTCCTTTTCATTTAATCAAGGTTTTTCGACGGGCGGTCCGAGCCTTGCATATGTGGAGGGAAAAGCAGTTTTTGAGCTCGGGGCCGAGGCTGGTGTGCTCAGTGTCATCGAGTGACACTCACAACCGATGCTTTCCTCACGGGGTGGGGGGCGATCATGCATGGTCGTCCAGCCCGAGGCATATGGGGCAACTGCCACCGTCAGCTACAAATAAACTGTCTAGAGATGCTAGCAGTTTTTGTGGCCTTAAAATTTTTCCATTTGGACCTAGCAGGTCATCATGTCTTGGTGCGTTCCGACAGTGTGACCACAGTGGCATACATAAACCATCAGGGAGGCCTACATTCTCGTCCTTTATTCAAGCTGGCACACAAGATATTAATGTGGTCCCAGAAAACACTCCTCTCATTGAGGGCAGTTTACATTCCGGGGTACCGAAATGTGGACGCAGATGCACTGTCGAGACAGGGGCCAAGGCCCGGGGAACGGAGACTCCATCCACAGGTAGTGGAGCAAATATGTAGGTTCTTTTATTTACCAAAGGTGGATCTGTTTGCGACCCAGGAGAATACACAATGTCCCCTCTGGTACTCTCTAGTTCATCCAGCTCCGTTGGGCCTTACTGTTAGTAGCACCGTTCTGGCCGAATCGAGTATGGTTTGCGAACCTGATATCTCTCCTCAATGGTCAGCCATGGCAGCTTCCGGTGAGGAAGGATTTACTCTCCCAGCAGGGGGGCGCCCTCTTACATCCTCACCCAGAGTTATGGAATCTATGGGTGTGGCCCCTGAGGGGGCACAACTCATAGCTGCAGGCTTAACGACCGAGGTCGTTCAAACTATTTTACAGTCAAGAGCTCCCTCGACGAGGAGACTGTATGCACTAAGATGGAAGCAGTTCATTTTATGGTGCACAGGGTGTGAACAGGAGGCAGTTAACTGCCCAATTGGTACAGTTCTGGAGTTCCTGCAAACAAGGCTGTCCACAGGGTAAGCCTATTCTACCTTAAGAGTATACATGGCTGCCATTTCGGCATTTCACGCGCCTATTTGTGGCTCTTCAGTGGGTAGACTTCCACTAGTCGTACGGTTCTTGCGAGGTGCACTCAGGCTGAGGCCTATAGTACGATCCAGAGTCCCAACCTGGGATCTGGCAGGTGTCCTGGGGGCCCTGACTAAAGCTCCATTTGAACCTTTGGGGCAAATTTCGGACCTAACCCTCAAGACTGTGGTCTTGTTGGCTCTTTCTTCACTCAAGAGAGTAGGAGACTTGCAGGCCTTATCAGTGGCTGCTACCTGTATAGACTTTGCACCCGGCTGTGTGCTTTGGTCCTTCCCGTAGAGGGTTGCCTGCATCGAGGCATACCTTAAGCAGGTGGATAGTGGATGCTATCTCTATGGCAATATGACTCTGCAGGTCTCCCCTCGCCGATGGGAGTCAGAGCTCATTCCACTAGAGGTGTGGTGGCCTCAAAAGCCTATTTGGCAGGTGTCCCAGTGTCGGACATCTGCAAAGCAGCGGGATGGTCCTCTCCTTTGACCTTTGCAAAGTTTACGGTCTTGACCTCCCGGCTACCCCAGGCTCGGTCATTCTTAGTTCTGCTGCTACACACTAGGCAGGAACTTGTGGGTCTGGGGTCGTGGGTATTTCGTTCCCAAAGCATCTATGGACGCAGAGTGAGTTCCTGAAAAGGAATGTCTCGGGGTTACGTATATAACCCTAGTTCCTTGAGGGAACGAGACACTGCGTCTTTTAGCCACACCCACTGCATCCCTGCAGAGCGCTTGCTTCATTCCTGAGGCTGATGAGCGATCTTTCGCACCTGCTTTAAGCCAGGATCATGACGTCACCTACTCAGGCCGTCCTGATCCCCTATTGGACAGATTTCACAGCAGATTCAGAGCATGGTCACGGCCAAGGCGTTCCCAAAGGGTCTATGGATGCAGTGTCTCGTTCCCTCAAGGAACTAGAGTTATATACAGTACATAACCCCGAGACGTTTTTTTAAACTATCTTTGAGAATTTTTAAAGCAATCTATATTACAAACTTTCCATTAAGACCCTAAAGAATCATATTAGCTTGTGGAAAATTGTTTTTGTATGACCTCTTTAAGTAAATGAAAACGGAATTTCCATTTTTGGGTGAATTAAAATATTTGCGGCTGTGAAACTGATGGAAAATTGACAGGCTTTTGCTGCAGTTCTATGGATGGTTTGCCCTCCAGATCTTTGAACTGGTCATGTGACTGAAAACAATGGATTTTGATTGAAATCTATACATATAAATTATTGTAAATGTATATTTTGGATGTTTCCTTTGCACTACTATGACAGAAGATGCAAAATCTCAAAACTGACCAGTGTCTGAAAAAACAATGGTCTTGCCTTAAACCACTTTCAAACACAATATTCCTTCACCTTTCTGGGTTGTAGCCCTCCAGCTCTTCCAGAAAGGTATTGGTGTTGGAGTAAGGGTTCTCCGGGCTAGGTGTAATGAGGAACTTGAGAACAGTTCCCCTGGTGGATCCAAGGAACACCACTGTCCGATTGCGATGCGGGCCTGCCTCAGTGTCCACCACCATAGTGTTCAGCTGGTACCTGAACAAAACGATATGAACACCATTACAGAAGCTTATTGCTTTTATAAAACAGTTGCAACACTATATGATGAAACAATTAAATAAATTTTTTCAGCCAAGAATATATTTGTTCAATGTAAGCTGTTTACAGCAGCCAAATAAAATAGTGATCAGTACAAAACTGCATTTGCAAGCCATTTTGCAAGCATAATGTGATTTATTTCCAAGTGAAACTGAATATTGAATAAGGAAAAACAATGCAACGCTGTATTATTTTCCCCACCCCAATGGCCCATTTACAATTCTGAGGAATAGAAGAGTCCTTTCAGAGGTAAATCAAGTTATTACAATTTGAATAAACTTTGCAAAGAGATATTTTCTTTAGAATAGCATTCACTGATTAATTGTGCACTGAAACATTAAGACAGCAAATTTGGTTGAATTCAGCAGATGATCATAGTTTGTCATTTAATAGCTTTAAACATAAATCAGATTTTAGTGCTGTCGCTATCTGTTTTAAACCATTCTTGGTGTATTATACTTAATACAGCTTATGAAATAATTAAAAAGGGTAAGAGATGTAAGAGATAAGATTCGTAAATACTCTTCCTGTTGAGACTCGAGAAGATTAGGTGTAAAAAGGCTTATTTGGATTAAAGTCTGCAAACACAGAGGAGTTTCACCAGCATCTCTGACGGCTCACACCAGCTTTTACTTTCTGCATACTTTTACTTTGTTGTAATCATGAAAAACCTGATCTGAAGTCAGTGAAATCTTTATGAGGAGTAAATCACTAATGTTTATTCAAGATAATAAACAAAATACCCTGTTATTGAATATGAATCAAATGTAAACCAGAGTACCACTCTCCTTTGTGTCAATTTACCTCTAGTTATCTTGAAGAAACCCAGTGGCCATTTCAATCAAATTTTTAAAAGCGAGATGATTTAAAGCTATATTTTTCCTCCTTGCAGAGAAGCTTTGCTTCAAGCCTGAAGGCCTTAGGCAATTTACTCTCTGCAGAAGCACTTCTGAAGTAGAGATTCATATTTTAACTAATGTTTTTTTCCCCACTAATCTTGAGAGACACTACAGGAACACTTTTAATAGGAATGCTCACAGAACGATGTCCTTTGAATGTAGGTGCTGTTAAGACTAACCACACTACAGCACAGCCCGGACTTTGATTCCTGATATCTCAGGCAATTTCAGTTTAAGCAGCATGGCTTTTAGCACACCTTGAGAATGATGTTTCAACTTTTCAACTCTCTGCAACACACTACATATAACAAGCATCTTTGGGTTTATTGATGTTTTTCCACAACACCTGTGGTGAGTAGTGTTCTCATCTTACCGGACCATAGTCTTGACTATCCACGGTCTGTGTCCAAGCAAAGGAACCGCTTCATCCATCAGAGGATGCGTTTTGATGAAATTCAACACTTCATCAGGAAGAGTGTTGGAGGAGCTGAACCTTGACCCCTGGACTGCACATCCTCCAGGCCTAGGAAAGTACCATATTCACTATATAAACGTCAAAACTGAATACTTCATTAGTTCATTTTAAGCTACACACCAGAACACTATTATGATGGATAGCAGATGACAGAACAATGGAATGATGGATGCATGGATGGAATGATAGAACAAAAAATGAATGAATGGATAGGTCATAGAATGACAAATGGATGGATGGAACGATAGAACAAAAGAGAGGAATAGTTCGATAGATGGGTGAATTATTTATATGGATGGATGAATAGGATGATAAATAGAATAATGGATGTATGGATGAATGCATAGATGAATATATTGGTTGATGGATGGATGGATGGATGATAGAATGACCGATTGATAGGTTTATTGATTGATGGATAAATAGAATTAAAGATAGAATAGAATGACAGATTGATAGACGAATGGATGGATGGATGGATGGATGAACAGAATGAAAAAAAAAAAATATGTATAGATGGGTGGATGATGACTACAGTAGAAGGATGAACAGTAGATAGAATGATTGATAAATCAAATTATGAACAACAGAGCGACAGATAGAAAAATAAATGAATAGATGGATGGATGGATGAATAGAACGATGGATAGAATGATTGATGTATGGAATTATAGATAGATAGATAGATAGATAGATAGATAGATAGATAGATAGATAGATAGATAGATAGATAGATAGATAGATAGCTTGACTGATAGTCAGACAGGTACAGTACCTGGGTTTAGGTACAAGTTCATCAGGTACAGGGGTCCATATGGATTCTGGTGATTTCTGCTCCTTGAATCTGCCCTCAAACACACGTGCCAGCTGCTGCATGTCAAACGCACACACCGCAGAGCCGGGGATGCTGCAAAGACACAGAGCAGCAAGAGGGTCAAGACACATCACTGATCCAATCCACACCTCACACACACATACTCTCGCAGTCTGACACATTTTCACAAGCACACACACACACTGTTACCCTGAGCCAAAGTGACATGTCACAACAAGACCATTCGTTTTTCTAGAGCTGACAGACTAATCGACCAATCTGCTTTTGCTGCATCTCATTAGCGAGAGCGTCTCCACAGCCACTCACATCAGACTGAAACTCCAGAACAAACTCAAGTGACTCAAGTAGCTCACCACATTTACATATGGCTATGCTTTTTGGTCACTATGTACTTTCAATACATGAAAAACATCTTCTGTGCTTCATGAAAGAAAGAAAAACCTCTTTGAAAATATATGAGGATGAATAAACGATGACAGTTTTATTTTTGGGGT
This sequence comes from Enteromius trimaculatus, assembly GCA_032361065.1. Lineage (NCBI taxonomy): Eukaryota > Metazoa > Chordata > Actinopteri > Cypriniformes > Cyprinidae > Enteromius > Enteromius trimaculatus. Next base: position 17,724,324 of record JAUMHP010000041.1, on the reverse strand, counting down.
GAATTCTTCCTTTTAAACGCAAAATATTATAGCTTGATGGACATGAAACAGAAAGGAAATCATAGATCAGTCAGACACAGAAAGAAGGCTGTAAAATGAACTGCCAGGATGGGCAAGTGTACAGCCCGATGGTGTGTGTGTGTGTGTGTTCTGGCCTGCAGGTGTTCACCATGTGTTCCAGGGCAGCTTGTCTCTCTCTCTCTTCTCCACTTCCAAGCGGTGGGAGGTCAGATGGACTGTTGAGGAAACTTGGATCCTCTTATCTGTCCAGATTTCAGCTTTCAGTCACAACAAGACAACAAATCTTTTTGAAGGCTTGGTGTAAACTGAAGCCTTATGCAAAATATGAAATAATCGATTTCTGTGTGCTTTGATGTATACACATGACAATTATTATTTGTAAACCACTGTTAAAATATTTGGCGTGAGTAAGAAATAAATTTTTATTCAGTGCGTAATAAATTTACTTTTCAACGTTTTGATTTAGCAGATAATCTTGAAAAATGTTTGATATATGATATATGAATATGAACACTATTGCTTTCAATATGGATAATATCAGTTTATTCAGTAATCAGTATATTAGAATGATTTCTGATAGATCATGTGACAATGAAGACTGGAATAATTATGATGAATGTTCTGAAGGCATCACAGAAATAAACTGCATTGTATAATATATATATTAATATAACAATTTTACATTTTAATAATATTTCACAGTATTACAGAGTGCGTACCGAGTTACATTTTTGTTTAAATAAATGCACCCTTGGTGTGCATAAGAGACTTCTTTTGAAAACTACATTAATAAAATAAAACTGGTAAAATTATCTAAAAACACAGTTAAAATTTTATACATTTTAACAGATGATAATCATAGTTAGTTTTCTTTTAACACAATTAAATTGTGCAATATTTTTTTTTATTTATTACAAAAATCTTTATATATAATATTTCTAAGTCTTTTCTTGGGAATACTGTCTAGATTATTGTCTAGAAACATATAAACGAAAAAATAAACTACTAAATAAAAGTTGTTTTTTTTGTTCTCAGTTTTAATTTCCATCCTATTATTCTTTTGCAAAATCACTTTCATGCTGTAAAAAAATCCATGATTTCTTCCTCCAGGACATGTTATATTTTTTGTTGGGACAACAAACGAGCAAACCTTAACAATGGGTTTGATTCTTGTAAAACAGAAGCTGTGCTCACACATGGTCCCGTCAGCTGCTCTCAGAACATGTGTGTTTGGATCGCGGTGACAGATTTGGCGAGTTCTGTGAGGTGTCCTGCTGGAGCTGGAGAGAGAGGGCTTGTCTGCACCCTTCACCTGACACCAGACCTGCTGAGCCAACGCTGGATCACATTTGGCCAATATAGAGCCAATGCTGGGCCAAAGATGAGCCCAACCTCATGGTCCTTTATCTGAAATGACAGCGCTGTGCAAATCCAAACCCTCGGATCCACAACAAACTCAAAAACAGCCTCAAACAAAACAAACTTCATAGACATGAATATTTCTACTGTGGAACATAAAAATATATTTTAAAGAATGTTTAATACCAAACATTTTCGGTTCTCATTAACTTTTGTTATATGGGAAAAAAACAAACAAACAAAAAAAATCAAAAACTGTCAAAATCAAAGGTAAACGAAGGTATTCGTTGACCAATATTTTTCAAACTATATATTTTTGTGGTCCACAGTAAAAAAAAAGAATAAATGATGACAGAAATGTTGATTTTTGGGTGAACCAATGCAGCGAGAAAGCTCACTTATAAATTATTTGTAAAACTTTACAATAAGGTTCATTAGTTAACATTAGTAAAAGAACAGTTGGTGAACTATTCTGTTATAAAAAAAAAGTTGTGTTTTTCAACATAAGTTAATGCACTGTAAACTAACAAACTAACAATGAATGACTGTATTTTTATGAATGTTAATAAAGATTAGGGCTGCACGATTTGGGAAAAATGTCACATTACGATTATTAAGGTCAAAATTGCCATTTGCGATTGCGATACGATATACAAGTGGTTTGACTCAACTTTCTTGTTATCAAGGAAAATGCACGCACAGATTACTAATAATGCTGAAATCTGTATTTCTCTACTGAGATACAGTATACAGTTAAATTATATTACATTAACATTAAAATAGAATTAAAAAGTCAAAAGTACAGATAAATAAAACAATTACAACAATTATTATTTTTATATTTTTACGTTTCACCAAATTAAGAATTAAATGAATTAAATGTCTTGTTACATCCACAAATGCATTTATTTATTTAATATAATCACATCATTTGCTGTAATGTAATCGCATAGGCTGACATTGCGATTGCGATATGATTATTCGTGCAGCACTAATAAAGATGAATAAATGTATCATTCATTGTTTATGTTTGTTAATACAGTAACTAATGTTAACAAATGACACCTTATTGTAAAGTGTTACCAAATGATTATATATAAACTGATTATACTGTTATCAAGCTATATATTTTTAATCAGACACAACGAATCTTTCCACCTTCCACACAGTGCCTAAATAAAACTGAAGCAGATAAGACAGCTCCAGAGCAATCATCGCACTCAGATATGATGAGGTCTGCTCATTCAATTCTAATCATTCCATTTCTGCTCGATTCCGCTCTAATATCCCCCACTAATAGATACACTGAAAATACAGGCTCTGATCTGTTAAATATGGACTATTGGTAATTGAAGGGCTTTGGGAATGAAGGGTCTCATTTGGAAAATTTGGAAAATGCGTGCAGATTGATGGACAGAAATGACGCAGTGGGCTTGGTGTTAATGGACTGATTTGGAGACGGGTCTGAGGCTGCTGCCTGCCGTGCTTATGGAGGACATCTGTGCCAAAGATTACAACAAATTAACAGAGATGTCACTGGATGGCACCTTCCTCTTCGTCTCTTTACTGTGCTTCCCTGAGAAGCACAACCTTATAATTACCTCAACTATTTAAAAGGAATAAAGGGATACAATAATGTTCAACAAGTGCCATTAGGGCACTGACACCTCTCTCATTTTACCTCAGCGGGTGACTAAAAATGAGGGTCATTTAAAGAATAATGCAATGTTCTGACACACTGTGACTTCATTAGTGCCGTTTGCTAGTTATTGCTTATTATTAGAAGGATAGTTTGACAAAAAATGAAAACTCTGTCTTCATTTACTCTCCTTCGTGTTGTTTCAAACCTCCATGACTGACTTTCTTCTGCGGAATACAAATGAAGATATTGCAATGAAAGCTATTTTAAAAACATCACTGGATCCCATTTACTGTAACTATGCAGGCGACAAAGTTGTGGTTGTTTTTAAGTATAACCTTTGGCATTTCCCACAAATAAAAAAAGCATGTTTGTATTTACTTTTTTAATTAATTAAAAAAAGTTTAAGAATTCACCATTTTACTCAATATTTTGCATGCTATTTTATCTGTATTAGAATACAGGGTTATTTTAGTATTTTACACTATTATAGTATTCACTACTTTTTTGAATTAGTGTAGCTTTAATTTCCAGTTCCCCTTCAGTCGACTCACTCTGCCGTTACATATGGGAACTTGCATGAGAGACTAATCGTCTTCGAATCTTGAGAAAAGGCCAATGAATATTGGCGTGCAATTAATTACAGCCAGGTGCACCTTATCACAGCGTGAGTATAAGAGGGCACGGCTGGAATGCACTTGCAGGTTTTCGCTTTCGGAGTCTCGTCTTATGCAGTGCATGCTGTTTGAGTCTATGGGAGAAGGATTGGAGAAAATCCGGAAAACTAAAAGAGTTCCTGCGAGTTTGCGTCCAAAGTTCGCTTTCTCGACCTTCCCGTCTCCCAGGTTGGTCTTCTCGACAACACTGTCGAGCACTTGCCCAGAAGCCCACTCCACAAGGAATGTTGCCTCCACCTCTGCGTTGGTGCACGGCGCCTCTCTCGCAGATATCTGTAGAGCTGCAGGCTGGGCAACACCCAACACCTTCGCCAGGTTCTACGACCTCCTCGGAGAGGCTGAGTCTTTCCGTGTCTTAAATCAGATGAGCAGGTAGCGGGAAGACCAGCTGGTGTTGGCTTGCTGCTGTGCTTCTCAAATGGTTCCTCGAGGTCAAGGCAAACCTTTTACTCCTTTTTTTTGTTTGTCCGACTGTGCTCCAACTGGATCTCCTTCACCAGTAGGTTGTGGCTTCAAGACCTTGTTCCACAGTCAGCCAGAAGGCTGTGTTTCCCTTCACTTATATCCATATCTTATCGATATAGTGCATTCCTCAAAAAGTTCCATGTAAGAAATCTTCATGTCTCCACCCCCCAACCCATGTTTCAGCTCGGAAAATATAATGGATAAATAGGACGGGCTGGCATCCCGACGGGGCCCCTATTTGGCCCCCAGGGCGTTGGGAAGGTTACGTGCAGACTCTTCTACTGACATGCTTTCCTGTTGGCACCGGAAACAAGCATAACAAGGCCACAGTGTCGTGGCCTTTTCCACGGGTCTGTTCCCATATGTAACGTCGGAGTGACTCGACTGAAGGGGAACGTCTAAGGTTACATAAGTAACCCACGCTCCCTGAAGGAGGGAACAGAGACGTTACATCCCCTTGCTGGGTCGCATTGACGCAGACTCGGCACCTCAGTGAAAACCTGCAAGTGCATTCCAGCCATGCCCTCTTATACTCACGCTGTGATAAGGTGTACCTGGCTGTAATTAAATGCACACCAAATCTGCATATTAGAATGATTTCTGAAGGATCATATGTCCTTTAAGACCAGAGTAATGATGAATTTGCATCCCAGGAATAACTTAAAATATCTAATAACATTTTAAAATACATTCAAACAGAAAATGTTTCTTTTAAATTGTATTAATATTTCACAATATTACTTTATTTTATTGTAATTTGATTAAATAAATGTTGTGAGCATTAAGGAAAAACAAAACAAAACAAAAAAACGTATGAAACCTATGAAACTTTTCCTTTACAAAACACTTTCGTATGTCATTGCAATAACTGAGATGGGCAGACAGGGTCCAAATAGGAGCCATTTTGAGAACACCTCTTAAGCCAATAAGCTGTCAGAAGTTTGTGGCCTCCAACTCTAATCCAGCCAATGAGCTGTCAGATACAGTGATCTACAGCCTTGTAAAGTTCAAGTTAGACAAACGAGCTCTACTTTCACCCGCTCTCTCTGGCTCTCGGCCCTGGTCACCTATCGTCCACTACTTTAAAGGCTTTCTGGCGCCGTGCCTGAGTAACTGCCCAGCCCAGTGGGCTCGAGGTGAACGAGCCAAGATCACCTCATCACACAAAGCTCTGCGGCAAAGCCTCTCGTGGCCATTTGAGACAGGACATGGCGGGGGGCTGAGAAATGAGGACTAAACGAGAAAAATGGACACGGTGCAAAGCAGGAGGAGCCTCATGCTGTTTGTACTTTGGCATAAAAGCTCGGCCATAACTCTAGAGCGAGTAACACAGCCAGACCACAGCACACAAAAACTCTCCCTTCAGACATTCCTGCCAACTACTGCCAAAACTGAAACATTTATGGTATTTAAGGTAAGATATTTAATAAACACATTTAAAAAAACAGAGCTTGTCAACTTAAGTTAAGTTAAAGAACTATATTACATGCAAACTTTCTACTTTTTTGTTGTGTTTTTATTCTGATTATTACTATTATTATCCTTCTTTGTAAAATAATACTAATCATAACCATAATATAATACTATCATTATATTATTATTAACAAGAAAAACAATTCAAAAAACAATTCTTGCACCAAATCACACAAATTACATTAGTGTAATTGTAGACTGTCATTGATTTTTTATCAAAACATTATGCAATTTATTATCCTATGTATCGTTATAATACTATTATAAAGTATTGAGAGACCATTCAGCCAAATAATAATAATAACAATTATTATTATTACTACTACTATTATTACAAATGAATAATGTCTTTATAATGAATATTAATATTGTTATTATTACTACTACAAATAATAGTAACAATTATTATTATTTAATAACAATAATAATGCTTATTATTATTATTACAAGTATGCTGATATTAATATAATACATCTTTTTCTTCTTCTTCTTATTATTTAAAAAAGCAGTGTTGTGAGTAACGCATTACAAAAGTAACGCAATTACAGTAATATATTACTTTTTGCTTTTTCGCAGTAATATAACGCATTACTAATAAAATTACAGTCATATTATACAATCAAAAAGTTTAAACCCAAAAAAGTGTGGTTCTCAAATTACTTGAAAATATTACAATGTATTTCTAGCCCTAACTGGTTTTGAAATGTAGTTTTAACAGCCCCTGAACATACATTGCACAAGCAAAGACGTGGACGGAGCATGAACACCTAAAAATAATGTTTTTAATTTTCACTATTGTTATTTTTTTGTATATATAATTTCATATTTCGCAATATATTTGTATTTTCGTATGATTAAAATATTTCTTTCTAAAGCAACTTTTTTGTGATGTCAGTGTTTGTTCTTAATTCACACAAAGGTTTTTTTTTTTCTCCATTCTCTCAGGGATGGGATTTTGGTTCCTTGCTGCTGTTGCTTCTGGCTTGCTTGGGTGCACCTAATTTTTATTGATTATTGTTTTGATTACATAGACCATCTCTGCATTAATAAATAAATAGTTTAATCTTGTCATTATACATTACCATCACTATATTCCTCTGTTTGATAATGTTCAGTGCTTTACTACAATCTGTATTATTAAAAGCGCTGTATAAATAAAAGTGATTGATTGATTGATTGATTGATTGATTGATTGACAAGCCTCCATCGCCAGCTTTAAAATGACGTTTTGGAAGGAGCAAAAGAGTCGTTGGATGAGATGCGGAAGAATCCTACTCACAATAGCGATATAAATAGAAAAACCGTACGAATCACTTGAAATATATGATCTGATCGATGTCTTAAGGTGTGGCAACCGTAGTATAAGTGGAATAATTGACTCCGAGCCGTTAAATTATTCGAAAAATAATGCATACCCGAAGTGTAACGGCCATGACGCGTGCATTATTTTTCTAATAATTCAACGGCCCGTCGTCAATTATTTCTTACTTACTGTACTGTGCCAAGCGTCTTCACTGTACCTACATTATGCTGTAGATTTGAAGACCTACGCGGTCATACTATGCCATGTTGGCCTTATGCCAGATTTATAATAAGCTGCAATAAACATTGGCTTGTCATACATCTGTAGTTATTTTAATGAGTAAAATAACTCAAAAGTAACGCACACGTAGTGTACCACATTACAATTCAGCAACAAATTACTTTTAAAAGACAGTAACTAGTAATATATGATGTATTAAAATTTGGAAGTAACCTGCCCAACTCTGTTAAACAGTTAGTATGCCAATCAAGGCTGTTTTAGAGTGATTTGTCATATGGTTATACTGTTATTGGCAGTCACTTGTGGCTTATTCCTCAATCACATGCAAAAAACAAAACACAGTCACAACACACTCATAAACAAGTGCATCTTTTACATTGCAACACATTGTCCCCTCAAATGATGTCCAACTTCTCATTCATCTTTATGCCTTTCCTTTCTCTGCGGCCGTCCTATGATTTGCTCACACATCTAGCAGAGCAGATACAACAGCAAAACCATTTCCCTGAATGCTGATGACGAAGCTCATTTTTATTCTAATCATACGAACACAATGAGAGGTAATCTAGTGAAAACGGCCCTCATCATCTGTCTGGACTGCAGTATATCATACCGAACACACACTTGTGGTGTGCCTGTAGACTAGTGAGGGCTCTTACAGTGTGCTACGAGCTCTTGGGACCCGCACAGAGAGCTGACAGAACAACATTTGGGCTGGTTTTATGATGTACTTGACTGTTTAACCAGTTAACTCAGCACAGAACAGAACGATTCATTCTTTCGGTATGGCTGTGAGCTTATATTATTGGCTGCTTGTTCTACAGTATCTTCTGACATCTCTTTTACTCTTTTTGTCTCCGTAGTCCTTTATTTTGAGTGTACAGTATGTAAATGTCTATTCTCTATCGGGAGTTACTTCAAGCCCTGTTGTTTCGTACTGCGTCAAAGCACAAATTCAGGATGGAATTCAACATCAAATCTTTAGTTTTTTAAGTTGTTCCAGTGATCTTTTCTACTCCCAGGTATGCCGTGCCACTGTAAAACCACTCTGTGATAAGACAAAGAGACATTTTACATTTACTGCATGTGTCAATCATGGAGTATCTGGTACCCATTTCAAAATATTATGCCAGATTTGCTTGGAGGGGGTTCAGTTTCCAGAGATTTAAAATGTCAGTGTATAGAGTGTTTCTTACCTTCCTGTGTAAATCAGCCTGTGGCGGCACTTTGGTGATGATAATACCCTGATACTTTGTGAGATAATCAATGTAAAATAATCAAAATAAAATTAGATTGGACTAATGTTGCATCACCTGATTACTATGGTACTGTCCAACAGCATATTAATACACACAACAAGGCTGTATTTATTTGATTTTAAAAATACAGTAAAACAGTAACATTAAGTATCATTATATTATTATATCTTAAATATTTTTATTTGAATTTATTACAAAATGCAATTTCTGTGATGCCAAGCAAATTTTTCAGCATCATTACTCCAGTCTTCTGAAATTATTCTATTATGCTGATTTGCTGCTCAAGAAATGTTTATTATTATCAATGTCAAAAACAGTTGTGCTTTTTCATAATTTTGTGGAGAATTTTTATATTTCAGCACACTTTTATGAATATAAAAAACATATGATTCACACGATTTATGTGTGGTGTGTGATATTATGTATGGGAGTGTCTTTGGGACAAGAGAGCGCGGATACAGGACAATGCCGCGGATTGAACAGACGCTTGCCAGCTATCTGTCTTCCGCCTCGGCATCGTCCTTGAAGGCTCCGTCCCTTCCTACCAGACCGCTACGAACATCTTTGGTCCAGGTTGGGAAGGGGCACTCGGCAGCAGGTCAGGCCACTGCATGTCTGCATACAACTGCTGTGTTGCAGGCATACCAGGCTGACCTGCTCAGCGAGTTGGATGAAAGAGAGAGGGTAAGCTCTGAAGATATCAGAGAGCTTCGGAGGGCCGCTGATCTTGCACCAGGCCTGTTCGGCGATGCTGTTAGTAAACACATTGACAGGCACCAGGAGGCACACAAACAGTCAGCGGTTCCTCACTCGCTGTTATCCAACTCGCAGTGCTGCTAGGCAGGAGGGGCCCAGGCTGAGTACAAGCTCCTCATACCGTGAGACGCAGAAGCAGAGTGTCGCCGATCGTGCTCCTCCACAGAAAAAGAGGAGGGGTTGGCGACGTTCTATTGAGAGGTCCTCTAAGCCGAAGCAGGACACATTACACCCCGAGAGGCTGGCTCCCTTAGTAGGTTTTCTGGCAGCGTGGAAACTACTGCCGAATGTACCTCATTGGGTCCTGCGGACTGTAGAATATGGTTACAGAATCCAGTTCGGTCAACCCCCGCCTCTCTTTACAGGGGTTTTGTCGACACTGGTGCGCACAGAGCAGGCTCTGGTGATGGAGCAAGAAGTACAGACATTGTTGAGAAAAGGCCATCTAAGTCGTCCCTCAACACCAAGTTCAGTCTGGGTTCTACAGCTGGTACTTCATTGTTCTGAAGAAGGATGGAGGGCTGAGGCGTACGTACGTTTACAAGTGTTTGGATGCGGCCCTAGCACCTTTGAGGTTACAGGGCATTCGCATCCTCAACTTTATAGACGACTGGCTAATTTTAGTGCAGTCAGCGGAGGAGGCCGGAAGACATCGAGATGTAGTTCTTGCCCATATGCAGCGTTTTGGGCTGTCGATCCGCACTTCAGTCTCAAGAGTGAGAGAGGGCCGGTCACTCACTGTCAAGCAGTTTCAGAACCTGCTGGGTCTTATGACAGCTGCGTCCAACGTCATACCTCTTGGCCTGTTGCACATGAGACCCCTACAGTGGTGGCTTCGGAACAGGGTCGTTTCCTTGAGGGGAAATCCCCTCCGTATGGTCAAAGTGTCACGCTGAGCTGTACGTGCCTTAGATATGTGGAGGGAGCCTGAGTTCCTAGGTCAGGGCCCAGTGTTGGGAGCTCTGTGTCGCCGTGTCACACTAGTGACGGATGCATCCCTCACCGGTTGGGGAGCGATCATGAGTGGCAGTTCGGCCCACGGTCATCATCTCATGTGGCACATCAACTGCCTGGAGATGCTGGCCGTGTTTCAGGCACTGAAACACTTCCTAATAGACCTGACGGACCAGCATGTGTTGGTTTGCACCAACAACACATCAGTAGTCTCATACATCAACCGTCAGGTTACGTATGTAACCCTAGTTCCTCGAAGGAACGAGACGCCACGTCTAGCCGACCACACTTTCCGCATCCCTGCCGGCTTTGCTTCATGACAAGGAGCTGAATGGCGGTATCACTCCACGTGCTATAAGCTTCCTGGTCGGTGACGTAACCTGCCTATGACGTCTGTCCATTTCATTGGTTTGATTTCACACACTATTCAGAGCCGTCACGCTGGAGGTGTTCCCCATAGCGTTTTCTGGACGCGGCGTCTCGTTACTTCGAGGAACGTCTAGGTTACCTATTGTAACCCCCGTTCCCTGATGGAGGGAACGGAG
>JAUMHP010000041.1:17699245-17713533 GCA_032361065.1 Enteromius trimaculatus | reverse complement strand
AGAATAAAAAAGTAATAATAATAAAATATAGAAGTTCACCTTTATAGTACCTTACAAAAACAGTAACCAAACGGATCTGGGAATGGAAACTGATAAGAAAATAAATAGTGCCAATATGGTTTGAGAAAATAATCTTCTCAAAGGTTTTTGTCCTTATTTGCATCAGCGCTATTGAATCAAATTACTTGTCTCATCTGCATTCATCATCACAGATTATTCCACTACAATGCAGATGATCCCACCGTCCTCCTGTGTGAATGTGTGTACCTGTTGGAGGGTGTTGAGAAGACCCCCAGGATGACGTCCCTGCCCTGCATGCGTATGATGGGGCTGGTGGACTGCAGCAGATTGAAGTAGAAGTGTGAGTCTCCTGGGATTGAGCAGTTCAGACGCGCTTTCAGAAACGATGTCCACTGGCGCTCCAACACCCGCTGAGAGCCGCCCAAATCACCTTTACACACACGTGCCACGCGGGACACCATCACCTAATACACACACACACACACACATTCAATAAGAAAACTGTTTAGTTTGTATTCCATACAGCCTCTATTCAGTGACTATTCACTGGAGAACTTATTTTCAACCTCACTTCAATCGTGACAATTAAGTTGTTTGACAATAGAGTAAAAAGTTAAACGGGCCATGCTCTGCTCTACTGCATTTTAACAGTCCAATTATAAAGTTGCTTAAGGTATCTTGTGCCTAAAGCTGCCATAATTTAGTTTCACCCAACCATTTTCATACTTCTATTTGACAGGAACTGGAGAAAGCAATATTATGCACAGAGGACTGGTACTGGAATCAGTTTGAAGAAAAAACATCTTAATAATGGATTTGTTTATTACAAACAAACAAAAAGTTTTTCATTTCTTAAGATGTTAACTGATGGAATGGAATGGAGTGGTGTGGATTAATTCAGTTGTTATTAACAGGTCTCTCATTTTGACGGCACCCATTCAACGCAGAGGATCCATGTACTGTAATACAAATCTGATATGATGAAGAAACTCATTACTCATTACTGAACTGTCATTGACAGATATTCATGGGCAGTCATATACTTATGTTATGAGTAAAATCAGTGGTGTAGTGGAGGCTAAACGCAGGTATACAATGTATACACACTCCTTCATCAGTCATCTGTGCGTATACCCACTTCTAAATCCCCTGTAATGCGCAACATTCCGTAGTATCCTGCGTTTGTCATAATCATGACAGTTCACTACACGAATACTGTAGCTTATTCAATCGCATGTGAATAAATGCAAATATTCCCAATAAACACCCAGTAAAGATGAACAGGATGGTGGCGCCCGCTTCAATTTTTGTTGAGGCTGATTTCATTTGATTCATAGTGTCTTATTATATTAACTAGAAAATATTATGAAAGTTATGAAACAAAAGGTTAATGACACATTTAATAAGGTTAAGAATCCTACCCTTTATATATGGTCCTTATATATGTTGTTATTGTTTTTTTGGCTCTCAATAAATATATGCTTCACATAATTACTGCAAATTGCCACGTCACATTTAAAATGGCTGGACTAAGATATATAACAATTTTTATGACTGCAGAAATATGTTAAATCAGTACACACATTATCCCTCTGGACTCAATTGTGACTGGCCATAAAACACAATTTCAAAATTTGTAAAAATAATTAGTGATTATTTCAAAGGGTTACTAATGACACATCATTTGGATATTTTCATGTCTGGGAAAAATTAAACAAGTTAATTATTATTATTATTTTTTTTTACATTTATAATAAAATAACTGTTTCTTGAGCTGCAAATTAGCATATTAAACTGATTTCTGAAAGATTTCTGCTGATTTCTGAAAGATCATGCTGATTATGCTGAAAATTCAGGTTTGATCACAGAAATATCAAATAAAATAAAATCAAATAACATGCAGCCTTGGTGAGCAGAAAGAAACCTTTTTCGAAAACAACAAATTTGACAAACCCCAAGCTTTTGAACAGCAGTGTAAACCTCCACCTGTACTTTTCTTTTTACCTTCTCCAGGTAGTTGAACTCCATGGCCATCTCCCTGAAGAAGAAGTAGATATGAGAGCCCCATTCCACGGCGCTCACAAAATAAGGCTCTGCAAGACACACACAAACACAAGCTTTAATTTTGCAGTCTGAGGGCATCCTATGGAGAAATTGCTGCTCCAATAAGTAAACACTCATCAGTCATTATAAAGACATTTCATCTGAACAAACAACATATGCACAGTCCCAGAAGGAGGTGGATAGAAAAAGAGATATACAGCAAGAGAACTGAATGAGGCAGAGAAAGTCCTCATAAAACATGCATGTCCTCTTAAATAAAGCAAAGAGAGTGAAGAGAGGACATTCGGAGGTCTTGGCCTCTCCTCTCTATCTCTCTCTCTTTGAGCGGTGTGTGTTTTAGAAAGCAGATGCAGGTCTTTGCTGCTCTGAATGGGATGCCGTTCTCACTCTCTCAACGATTTTTTTATAGAGATTTCAACTCATAGCTCTCCAGTATTCAAAGTTCAAATAGAGAGCTCTAAATTATACACACATCCACCTATTCTTGTTTGAATGAGGCTCCAAAAGCTCCGTGCAGTTTCCCGTGGTTATTGCATATTTGTGAAAAACAACTCAGGTAAAAAAAAATGTAAAATCCCATTTGGTTTTGTTAGCGCTCTCGGTGTGTCTGGTGTGAAATCACACTCAGAATTCAGTGCTGTGAGCTGCTTCCTGAAACTATTTTCAAAATCTACAAAAACAAACCCCACTTCAGACTGACAGGTAGACTGCAGAGTGACATGAATGCAATTAATTTTTACTGAACTAAAAAACGGTCTCAAAAAGGAAAAATCCAGGTTAGGCACAGCCTTTGCTCTATTGACAGTTAATGCGGTATGATGAACAGAAAATAAGTTTGACGCGTCTCACGTTTGAATCTGTTGCTGTATCATTAAAATAATGTTAACTTTAACTTATGTTATGACTAAACAACTAAACTAAACAACACTCAGAAACAACAATTTTATTTTTTTTTTCACAGTGAAGCCACAGAAAAAAAACCTTACAATGAACAGTTCTTTTTAGTGTAAAGAATATTTTTCTAATCTGCAAAAACTTTTTTCATTATGAAGAACCTTTTGTGAGACATAAAGGTTCTTTGGGTGTTGTTAAAGTAACCATCAATGCCAATAAATAATCTTTATGTTTAAGAGAGAAGTAAACCAGTGATGTCATAGAAGGAATTTGTTCCATTTTGGTTTTTCTTTTTTCTTTTTCATGGTATGAAGAATATTTGGAAATTCGAAAGAACGCTTTTCCATAATACAGAACCTTTTGTGGAACTGAAAGTGTCCCGGATCTTAAAGGTTGTTCATGGAACCATCAAAGAAGCTGTATTTTTTAAGAGTGTAGCTAATAATGCCTGAGGATGGCTTTTTATGGCAAAACATAGTGATTTAGCTTATTTATGTGTTGAATATCTGTCAGTTGTTCTGGTGCAAGGCCATATTTAGTGTCAAAATATCATGATGTTAACACTGCTTCTGCTTATTCTGGTTAGAGATGAAACAGCCTAATTATACAGGGCTTTTTAAAAATCAGACAACCCGTTGACTAGTTGATAGTTGAAAACATGTTTTGCTCAACCATAAACCTCAGTTTATCTGAGCTGAGCTTTGATAACTCATACAGGAATTATTTTGGTAATGCAAAGCCTTTTTTAATAATATAAAAATAATCTAATGACAATTAATTGTGTACATCAGTATTTCATGAGAAAAGGCCCTAATCAAGAATTAAAAGAATTACACTAGATTACACTAGTAGGGTTGCCAACATTTTGGCATTATGCTAATGTTTTTGAAAAGTGCTCATGAATATTTTACTAAATAAAACAGTTATTTTGTCAAATATTGCTATAGTTTTAAATAGCTGTTTTATATTTGTATAAGTTTTGAAGTGTAATTTATTCCTGTTATGCAAAGCAGAAATTTTGTCATCATTACTCTAGTCTTCAGTGTCACATGATTCTTCGGAAATCATTTTAATATGCTGATATGCTGCTCAAGGAACATTTATTATTATTGTATATGCTGAAAATATTTCTTTTTTTTGTGGAATATTTTTCAGGATTCTTTGCTGAACAAAAAGTCCAAAAGAAAAGTATTTAAAAAAAGAAAAAAGTAAACATTATAAATGTCTTTACTGTTACTTCTGATCAGTCCCTGCTAATAAAAGTATTAATGGTATTGACTGATTTATTTTATTTCAACTACTAGCCAAAACGTATAACTACATTATAGATGAAAACATAGGTATGTTTAAACATTTTTCAATTAAATAGATAAATAAATACAATTTTCTGTGGAATGCCACAAATGCCCAAGACTATTCGTTTATATTAAATAAAATCAATGGCAAAACAGATGACAACTAAAAAATTGCATATTTATAACAGCAAAAATGTTATTTTCAGTATGAAACGGTACCTCTGAACCACTTGGAATCATGTTTGATTGTGCGCAGAGCCGGGCTCTCTCCCAAACTGCGGTAAATGACAGCGTCGATGGCCAGGAAGTCAGTCACTGTCCCCGTGAACAAGCTGCCCTCTGAGGTCAAACGGCAGAGGTCAGCGGTCAATAACCAGAAGTGAGCATCGATATTGTGCCATGATGATATATGTGGCAAAGTGTTCGAGCGGAAAGTCCTTGAGCTTTACGATGTTAAGAAGAGGTGGTTAAACACATTTATAGAGGCAAATAAAACAGCTATAAATGAGGCGATATTAAATATTATTATGCTGTGTATCCACTGGGTGTATGGCTCTTATTATCCCAGATTAAAATGTGCTAAACAGATCAGTCCATTATGTAAATAATGTGAGGTAATGTCATTACATAGCCACAAAAGACAGTCAGTTACCTGCAAACAGAGCCACGTTAGCATGTTTGGGGTCGTAAGGACATCGGGCCATTCCACTGATGGGCTCGCCGACCAATTCCAGAGTGTCTCTCTGAACAAACACACACATACTGTTTGTAAGGACAGGATATGGCACTCTGAGAGGATGATAGCTGTTATAAACCACACATATCTCCAAACACATTCGCAAGTGCTGCTATCATTTCTACACGCTTCCAGCAACAGCCGAAAGTGTTAGTGAGCGTGTGCTTGTGTGAGAGAGACAAACACAACTAGTGAGTTACGATTGATCTCACAAATAAAACAAATCTACCAAACTAGCTCCAGAAAGGCTTTCTCAATGTTATATGACTCAGTAAATCAGCTCTGATGTTGCAATAAACTGTCAGAAATAAGGCTTCCATATTAATGCTTAATTTTCTTTATGCAAAACTATTTCTAAATTTTCCTTTGATTTTGGGGTGGTATGATTCAAGATGAAGATTCACTCACAAAACAATTTACATACACATTCACACTTTCGATTCAATTCAAATGAGCATTATCTCCAAAGAAGCCTCCAATGCAATTACAGTATGTGCATCAATTTTTAATCATTATGTCGAAAGCCCTTTCATCGGTGCTGATTCACTTTCATTATTGTTAATCAATTGTAAACATGCATTCTGTATGAGTTCCACTGAACCAGTTCTGATGATTCAGTGGACCTGACTCACAAATCATTTCGTGATGACTGGACCATAAGAGAAAATAACATGTTATCCTGTTGAATTTTACCACATATAGACAGATGAACATAATTGTACCTTGTGTTGTTTGTGTAGAATTGTGCTTTACACGCTCTACATGTTTGCTGAGGGTAAACACAGGGGAGACAGTATAGTCTGCAGGAATTGAAAAACACTCACTGTGTAATTGGCACACAGCGGGTTGAAAGCATTTGTCCCGCACACAAACAGCCCTCCATCATGGCTCAACAACACCTTAATATAATTACGACACTCCTCCTACAGGAAACAAAGAAAAAGACAAACATTACTCTTGTTTTAAACTTATTATATATCCATTCTTCTTGTCAAATTTATGGTTTGAAGTTTTTTGGTATTCATATTTTACAGTCAGTATTTTATCATGGGAGTGAATGCTTACCATATTCTTATACTACAGTGTTATAGTATTTTCCAAGGTACTTTAAAGGAATAATATAATACATATCCACGAGTCTATGGTATTATGATGATTCAATGCACAAAGTTTCATGTAATGCAATGTAATGTAATATAATAAAATAATAAAAATAATAATAATAATAAATATTAAAAAACAAATGAATGCATTTATTAACAATGCTTGCCAATCACATTTGCCTTGTTTGTACTTCATTACTAATACGACATGGTCCAAGGGTCTGAGAGCACACTGAAAATCTGGGATTCAAATCATAATTTAAATGTAAAAATAAATACAATTTTTTAGTATTAAAATTGAGAGAAAGAGAGATTGAGAGTTTGTATAATTATGTTATCTCAAAAATGAATAAACACTAGCAGAAATTACTATTCTTATTAATTATTGTGTGGAAACAGCATTGATAGTATCAGACTCTCTGTTTTTATTTTTCCAGGCTGATTCTCTTTGAATCACAATGACTTGGCAGCATTTGACTTTCATGTCATTTAACAAAGTCATTTGAATCCTAATTAAAATTTGAGTGAAGGCGGGAGAGATAAACAAAAACTGCGTGCATGCATGTGTATATGTGTGTGTGCGCGTCTATGTTGGGTCAGACATGAAAGGGTAGGGTAAGACGAACAAAAGAATAAGGCTGTAAATATTGACACAGCTTCACAAGTCATTTTCCCCCAGACATCATTATTTTGAGAGCTGTGTTTGTTTTGGAAGACAGACAGCAGATAAGTAGGTCCCAGCTTGCAGCTCCGCCACGGAGCCCACACTGCTGGCATCACCCAAAAACATACATTTTCTTCAGGTTTTTACATTGCATTTGGACTAGATTTGCACAATGTTGCACGTCTTTGTGTAGCATAGAAACAGGAAGTAGCTGGACTTGAATGCATCACGACGTGGGTCCAGCTATAAAAGCAGCCCTGAAAGCTACTGGATAACCAGCTGCGAACACTCCAGCTGCACCAAGAATGCCTTTGTTCCCTGACGGACATCAATGAAACGTTTTGAAGTGGTTTTGTGTATTTTGCTAAAACCTCTGCATGTGGGCCCCATCACGCAGCTCCACCGTAGGGCCCATTCACTGCTCTGCCCATTGAGTTTGACTGGGCCTCCTGGTGGAGCTAAAACCTAAGGGGGCCGACACTGAGGTCAGGCTCTTTGAGGTGATTAGCAGGAGTGCCGAGGGTCTATGTGTTGTTACAGATGCAGGTCCACTGTTCGCTGTGTGCATATGTTTACAGAAGAGATGTCGTTACAAATGCATTCAAGCTGCTTACCGCGTTAAACACACACTCCCTAGCGACAGATCAACTTACAGCGTGTATGTGCATGTGTTAGAATAGCAAGAAGGACAGGGATCTTTTCATTTCTGATAAGATGAAGTGTGTGCGTGTGGAAGCATATAAAATGACGCAACCTTTCACCTCTTATTATCGTGAGTATTTCCACCTGGATGCTGTGAAAGATACTACCACATAACATTACCACATCACTGCTGCCTTTTTTCCCCTCTGTGTGTTTTTCTGGGTGATCATTAGGGTACAACGCAAATAACGGCAGCAAAACTAAGCAACAATTTGCCCGCAATTAGCCACCAATTAGAAGACAATATGGCTAATCTTCACCCTGACCTGAACCTAGCCAGGAAAGTGTGTTGAGAAAACACTAAATAGCATTCACAATAAATGTCACTTTTGTCATGTGACATTTTTAAGTGCAACTGAATATTTAGCTCTGAATAATGTACTGTCTGGCGGGATGTCTTGATTAGATTGTAATGTATGGCAATGAAATCACTTGTGCTTGCTAAGGCAGCTTTAGCCGTTTTACAGAAGGCATCTAGAAATTTACTACTACTTTTCTAACTATTATGAATGTAACTATGAGTGTATCAGCCCAGGGCTGATCATTCCCAAACGGACCAGGTCTGTTTCAGTTGGGCTCAGTTGAAAGATGAAATTGCATTGTGTGTGGTGTTGAAAAATTACAACATTTGAAATTTTCAAGAAACAGTTGGTTTTAGTCATGTTTTTACAAAGATTTTTCTAAATGTTTATTATTTGCAACTGATATCAGTGATCGTATGGCTATGCAATGGACATGCATTTACTGTCAAATATTGATTTCTAGATCAAACATCATGTTTTCTTTCATAAGCTCACACCACAAGGATTCCCCCAGCGACTCGGCAGGAAGCCCGCATAGCACTTCTCAGCCCCTCGCGGTGGTTGATACGGACGGTACGCCTCGGCTATGCGATTCAGTTCGCCAGGCACCCGCACCACGGTGTTCGCTACACTCAGTCCGTCCAAACAGCGACGCTGCCGTTCTCGTGCAGAGGTTGTTGTCCTACTGGCTAAGGACACAATCGAGCCTGTCCCTCCAGCCGAGTTGTGGTCATGGTTTTACAGCCCTCACTCCATCGTGCCCAGAAAGAGCAGTGGGTTGAGTCCCATCCTGAACCACAAGCTTTGAACCGGTCCCTTTCTAGTGAAGCAGCCATTCAAAAGACACGCTCCGAAGTGCGTGCTAAGCATGCAACCGGAGCCAGGGTTGAACTGCAGCCATCGACCTGAGGACTCGTGCTTTTATGCCTCGATTTGCCTCGACCCAGACCCCTTTCAATAAAGCTAGTTTCGTTCGAGGATCGAGCATATTAGTACAGCACCCTGTGGCCTGTCCCTCTAAAAAACTGTTCTCTCCCCGCTAAAGCGGCAGAGGGACATCCGCATCCTAACAGCTATCCCGGCGACTGACTGATAATGGCTCACTCGTGGGATTTCTTGTACAAAGATGTGCAAGGACATACAGTAGTGCTTGGGCACTTCAGCCTTCAGGGTCTTCAGGTCGACCAACTAAAGAGTAAACTCTCCCCGAAAAATAAAAGAGAGGAGAGGATCTCTTTTTCTCGGTATGGAGCTGGACTCGATCGCTCTGCCCGCCTTGTACCGAGCATACAGGCCATGCTGAACTGCCTAGATATGTCAGGCACATGACAGCGGTCCCTCTAAAAAGAGGCTCCTGGGGCATATGACAGCTCAGCCACATGCAAACATGCCGCTGGGCTAATTCATGAGACTGCTCAGTGTTGGTTACACGATCGGGTCCTTAGATGGGCAGCACCATGGCACACTCCAGACTGGCGCTTTCTCGAAGTGTAGCCATCTATTGGCCGTGCCCAGGCAGGTCGTAATCAAGGACACGGGTGCCTCGTCCATGGGCTGGGGTGCTGTATACAACGGGCAAGCAGCCAAACGTCCAGCTGCTTTGGCATATTACATAAAAATGCCTTGAGTTGTTAGCCGTGCAAGCACGGGCCAGTCCAGACGGACAACACAGTGGTAATCGCGTACATAAAGAAATACTACGCTCCTGTGGAGTCAAGCACTAAAAAAAAAAAAAAAAGGATTGCTGTGCGCTGTTCATATTCCAGGGCTCTCAACCATGTAGCCAAAAAAGCAGCTCACGACAGTCCACCCTCCCTAAAGAATACCGCCTCCACCCCAGGTAGTCGAGCTGATATGGAGCACTCCGGTGAGGCCAAGACACATTTCTTCACCTTCCCCGAGTCTGCCTATTGCCTGCTGTTTTCCCTCGCTCGGCAGGGATGCACTCGCACAGCTGGTCTCCGGGACTTAAGTACGCCTTCCCCAGTGAGCCTCCTTGCACAGATGTGTAAGTTCAGGGAGGACGAGGAACAGATCCTCGTGGCAGCCCCTTCCTGGAAATCCCCAGAAGGAAACTTCTTCTCAGGGGATTGGGCACCTTGGCACTCGCATCCCACGTTTCGATGCTGTCATAGAGATCATCTCCTAAGCGGGAAGCCCCCTCTATGAGGCTGGCTTATGCTCCAAGGTGAGTCTGTTGTAGACTAACGCTCCTCTCACGAAAGAGAGGACCCTCAGAGATGCAACAATTGCAGTTGTACTTTCTTTCCTGCAAGAGAAGTTGAAGCGCAGGCTGTCCC
Organism: Enteromius trimaculatus; assembly: GCA_032361065.1. Taxonomy (NCBI): domain Eukaryota; kingdom Metazoa; phylum Chordata; class Actinopteri; order Cypriniformes; family Cyprinidae; genus Enteromius; species Enteromius trimaculatus. The sequence continues at coordinate 17,703,452 of JAUMHP010000041.1, read as the reverse complement.
CTTCTTCTCTCAAAGTGTATGACGCTGTCACAGCCGCATTTTACAATGCAGTGGAGGCCGCGCCCCTCGGTAAGCACCTACTCATCGTTCGTTTTTCCTAGAGGTGCGCATCGGGTAGGAACCCACAAGCTCTGCCCCAGGAGGAAGCAGACCCAGCCTTGTGATGCTTGTCCTGTACGCGCTTTGAGAAAGCACCGCTACACTGACCGCACTCGGAGTGTTACAACGCTCCAGCAGCTTGGATTGTGCTACTGCAGACAGCAGAAAGGGAATGATGTCTCCAAAGAGAGGTTGGCTCATTGGGTGGTTAAGGCCATTGCCTTTATACCAGGGAAGCCTTGCCTTTAGGACTGGGAGTTCACTCAGAGAGTGTTGCTTCGTCCTATACGACAGGCTCTTGGCGCCTCTTTGCATAGATAAGAGCTGCAGGCTGGGCGACACCGTCACCTTTGCTAGGTTTTACCGAAAAAGACCTCTGTGTAGAGGCTGTGTCTTCTCGCATCCTCAGCAGGACAGCAGGTGAGCGAGAGGACCAGCTGGTGCCGGCTGCACCACTCCTACGGAATCCGTGCGCAATTTTCTCTCAGTGTTCCCTTAACTGTGCGTAACCTGAGTCCTCCCTGCCCCGCAGTCGGACCTAGAGTGGAGTAGCTCCGGCTGTGCTTCCTCTGGGTCTTCTTCGCCCAGTAGGTGTGGCAACAAATCTCAGTATTTCCACAGTCAGCCAGAAGGCTGTGTTTTCCTTCAATTATATCCATAATCTTTTCGATATATTGTATTTCCTTATTCCACATGCTAGAACTGTGTGTTAACTCATGTGCTCCGCCCTCAACCACCTGCTTCAGAACCACTGAAGCAACTCTGTTTGCCCCCTCCTTGGGCCACAGAGGGTTGGGAAGGTTATGTGCAGATCCTCTGCTGACGAACTTGAAAAGTAGATCTCGCCTGTCGGCGGGGGGTCTCCACATAACGCGGTCCCAGAGTCGTGGCCTGTTCCATGGGTGTTCCCATAACGTCGAAGTGATTCGACTGAAAGGGTAACGTCTAGGTTACGAACGTAACGTTCCCTGAAGGATACGTTACACTTTCTCCTGCCACGTCTCTGAGGTCACGATGACGCCGACTCGTTCTTCAGCGAAAACCTGCATGTGCATTCCGCCCGTGCCCTCTTATACTCACGCAGTGATAAGGTGCACCTGAGTGCAATCAAATGCACGCCAATATTCATTGGCCTTTTGTATAAAGCTCAAAGGCAATTGGTCTCTCTGGCGAGTTCCCATATATAACGTCTCTGTTCCCTCCTTCAGGGAACGTGGGTTACGTTCGTAACCTAAACATTTTGTGTCAAATGGATGAGGAACACAGTGCATTGAATATCTTTGCAGCTCTTCTGCCAGCAGTTGACAGAGTCATTAAATAGCACTTGTAGCATTAACATTTGCCATAGACGACTAAAATAAATTAAACATACACACAGCATTTTGACTGTTGTGTCTGAATAAATGGAGCAGTAATTATTTAAATCCAACTGGAACGGTAACAAAAAAGCCTACCATTTTTGCTCAGAACCAATTAGTTTTTTAATACCTGATTGCAGATATTCATGAGATTATATTACTGCTTGACTAAAAGTTTCAAAACAGTGCTAGAAATGTTACAATCAAGAAAATTAAACATATCTGAAAAGACATGAAAGACATGTCTACTCAGACAGAAATCAGATTTTTTTACTTTTTCCGCACAAACTGCACAGCAAATAAATACTGGTAGCTGTCTGTGGACATCCATGTTTGTTTTGGTAAAATAATGAAAAAAATATCCAGTACACATTGCTGTGATATTTATTACCAACACCAACAAAAGAAGATAGATAATGTTAAGCACGAACTAAGAAAAACAAACCCTGAATGTTTCAATAATTTAATAAAAACACTGATGTCTACGATGTTGTATTTGGTAGGAGGGAAGCAGATGTGCGTGTAAAAAATATAATCAGAATTTTTTTTCACTTTTTCTGCACAATCTTCAAAGCAAATAAATACAGCTAGCTGTCTGTTGACATCCATGTTTGTTTTGGTATGCAGCTAAATTATCATGAGATTTATTTTTTCTGCAGAATTTGCCCAGTCGTGATCTGCACCAGTCACTGAAGTAACGTTCCACTATTTTTGAAAATAACCTTATTTCCCAGCTCCCCTAAAGTTAAACAGTTTTTGAATCTCTTCAGCCGATCTCTGGGTTTGGTGGAGCACTTTTAGCTGTAGCTTAGCATGGAACACTGAATTTGATTTGCATCTCGCTCAAAACAATTTACCAAAGACCAAAACCAAACTGTTTTGAAAAGACTAGAATCTGTGGCAGTCGATGGAAACACTTTTACTTTAAGTGTTTAAAACTTAATTTTAGAAATTGTATAGTGTCCCCAGCTCTAGTCAAGCTCTAGCCAGGGTTGTCAGGTCTGCTTAAAAAAAAAAAAGCTGTTTAGCCTTAAAATGTAAATAGCAATGGATACTCAAGGTGAAAATAGCAGCATTTTTTTGTGATTTGCTATTTAAACTAAGGGCAAATAGAAATTTCTGCTATATATACTACTTATTGCAAGTGGCAATTATCTGCACCTCAGTACTGAAGTCCATTATAAAACAGGCTGCAACTTGTTGAGTGTAAATGTTTTTTTAAATTCAAATTATTAAATAGATGCCATGGTTGACACCCTTATTGGGACAATAAAGCCTTCGCTACACCTACCCTAACCCCATCCAATACAGGGGAAATTGGCTGTAAAATTCACATTGCAGGTGGGTCAATACTACATTTCGGGGGAACACAGTGGTTTGCTACATCCTGTGAAAAAAAAACAAAAAAAGTATGGCAATAGTAAAAAAAAAAAAAAAAGTAGCCCAATTTCATTGGACAATTGTGGACTAGCAAACTCCTAGCAGAACCCTAGTAACATACTGGAAATTTCCTAGGAACCAACTAGAACATCATAGCACCTTAAAACTAACCATAAAGACCACCCAGACAATTAAATGTTTTGCACAGACAAGCAACATTTATTATCTAATTTGCTAATATTAATGTTTCCCCCCGCCCACAAGCCTTGGCTTACATCAACATCTTAGGAATTTTTTTTTAGCTAAAAACATTGGGTTTTGGATGGGCATTGTTCATTAGTATAATAAGCCCTAATGAATACTAAATCAAGACTTAACACATAAAATGAGCTCAATTTTGGCATCTTGCTGTCTTGAAGCCCATCTATTTCCATTCCGGACTCAGAGGTACATAAAACAGAGGTATGTAAACATCCTGAACGAGAGCAGAGCGGCCCAGCTGTGTGAGTGTGCTGTACACTCTCTGCGGGGGTGGGGAGATCTTATGTTCCGCTTCATAAACTGTAAAATTGAATTAATCAGAGATGCAGCTTTGCGAGCGGGTCGATCCGTATGCCCGTCAGAGGTGTAAAAAGCAGGTTTCACTTTGGGGAAGAGCACATGTGCTTCAGGTCTCTGTGAAACACATTCAAAAGTGTCAAGATTTATCCTTCAGATTAGAGCGTGTGACAAGGCCGTATACGATCCCGTACCCCAGCAGACTCCTTTTTGCTCTGATCAAAGTCTGACTTCTCCTCCCTCACTCCCTCGCTCTCCTGTCTTTCTTCTCACTTTCCTCACTCTCCACCAGTCCTTGTTCTGTCTCCCGCTCCTCCCACTCCAATTGCTTTTCACTTCTTTCTGCACCAAAACAACTTGCTGTCACATAACCGCATTTAGTGCTTTATCATATAAAGATTCGTACAAAGGTTTAGTCCAAAGCACCAAAACTTTGCTGAAAACTTGTTGTACACCATCTACTGTATGCTTTCTGTTGAATGACAGTTTAGATGATTTAACAAGTTAAAAAAACAGATTTTTCCAAAAGTAAGCATAATAACTTATAACTTAACAATATATTGTTGGTAATATTTTAAGAGAAATATCATGTATCAAAAATGTATTTGTTATCATCATCATATTTCGTAGAATAATATGTTTTGGCCCAGAACAAAAACTACAGGGAATAGTAAAGATAGTAAAAATAAATCTAAATCTTATGAAGACATACTATTTGGAGATATAATGTATTATTAATATGCATAAACCAATATTTATATGCATATTATGCCATTTGTCTGTTATATTGATATAAAGCTATTGACATTTAT
>JAUMHP010000041.1:17616362-17627331 GCA_032361065.1 Enteromius trimaculatus | reverse complement strand
TTTTAAAACCCCCCCCCCCCCCCCCCCCCCAGTAAATTAAGAATGCAGAATGTATTGGTAACAATAAAATAATACTATATAACAGTATATATGTATAACGTTTGGGGAGCACTTTAGAATAGGTCACTCTTGTTAACTATTAACTACAACTTTTTCGTCAACAAATTCTTAACTTTCAAATAGTATTGTAATAGTTGTATCCTATTAACCAATACATGCATGGAAAGCTTATTTATTCAGCTTTCGTGTGATGTGTAAATCTCAATTTCCTTGTTTTGTGGTCCTACACATATTTGTGTGCGATCCTATATATACATAAACATATTCATATGTGTGTGTGTCTGTGTGTATATATATATATATATATATATATACTGTACACACAACAAACACACACACAGATGTTGTTTTTTTATGATTTATGGGGACTCTCCTTAGGCGTAATGGTTTTTTATACTGTACAAACTGAATGTGCTATTGCCCTACACTGACCCTACCCCTGAGAAACTATGTGCATTTTTTGATTTTCAAAAAAACACCATTTAGTATGTTTTTTACACCTTTGAATTATGGGGACACTGAAAATGTTTTTTGTAATACCTATGTCATACAGTACCTATGTTATTATACAATTTGTGTCCCCATAAACATGCACACAGACACACACACGTCTATATCAGTTTTGCAACTTCAAAACTTTGTTTAATTAAATGCTTTACTTGCTGTTCCTTTGTATTTCCTTTGTTTTTAAAGTAATTTTTTTCAGTTTGTATAAATAACACCAGGTATAAAAAAACTAAGTTGTCAAAAAATAAATCACTTATTCCCTGAGGAATATTTCTCAATCAAGTTTTCTGCTTATAGCTGCAGTGAATTTGTGTCGTCCACACTCTTGTAATTTTTGTCCATGCTGGATATGAACACAATTAGTTTGTGTGGGTGGACACTTGAGAACAAGCGCTCCTCTTTGCGCTGTAAGATGCAAGAGCCAATTTACTAAAGGAGACTGTGTGAAAAAAAGACAAGGACACGTTTTCACATACAAAACATCTCTGTTGCTGTTGGATGATCTCTCACTCTTCTACTTTCTTATGACAGGGGTGATCTGGATCATTTAGAGGATGAAGCATGGACTCCATGTGTGAATAATGTTAATGGATTCATCTCTGCATTTCTTTTCTCCATTGAAACGGAGACAACCATTGGCTACGGTCACCGTGTCATCACTGACCAGTGCCCAGTGGGCACCATGTTACTCTTGCTACAGGCCATATTGGGCTCTATGGTCAATGCATTCATGGTAAGATCAAACACAGGCCACTTTCCACAAAAACATGGAACATTTTGGCATCCAATTGCTTTTTACAATAAGTTAAAAGAGTCCCAAATTTTCTAAGATTAATTTTCTAAGAGTTTCTAAGATTTTAGATTAGATTTGATTAGATTTGATTAGAAGTGAATCTAAGATTTCTTTTCTACATTTATATAAAATTTTAATGCTAATAATTAATAACAACCAAGTTATTAATATAGAATAATAATAATTACTTAAAACTCTTATATTAAAATATATTAATAATTAGTTAGATTTTTTTGTTTGCATAATTTATTATATTACATTATTTTTATGCCATTAATATATATTTCGTTAAACCACAAATTCCTTTGTGTGTGTACTGTATATACATATACCTATATTACGTATTAGTATATAATACATATATCTGTATTACTTTAGAAAATAAAAAAAATCACACAGATGGGTGCATGTCTCAGATTTTAGTAACATGGTTGCTAAATAAATAGAACAATAAAACACATATCTAATATTTAGTTCACTTCTTTTTATTGCTCATTTGTTGAAAAAGCAAGTAATTATCTTGAGATCCATTTGAAGTGCTGCATGATTCCTATGTATGATGTGGTCTGAAAAAGTAGCATTTTTTCATTGCACGTGGCTTTGGTTTGTTGATCTGTGCTCTGCTGAGTTATATCATCCATAACCAAGAGCAAATGAGTCATGCGTTTTGGAGCACAAATGTGTGTACCCTTTCCCTCTGTTTCTGTGTCTGTCTTTCCTTTTCTCCTTTTCTAATTCTGTCGCTTTTGCCAAATTCAACCCCCTTTGCAATCTCTTTTCTGGCCTATTTTGATGTTTTTCATTTATATCTCTATGTCCTGGTTTAAATGTTGCCCCCAGGGGCTTTGTTTCAAACACACACACACACTTAAACGCAAAACACACTCTCTGTAAATGCCACGTCCACTAGTATCTGCTTTTCTAAACCCAGATTTAGCAGATTAAACCTGTTTCCTCATATGGTTTAGTTTCTTTTTAGTTAGTGGGATTTGTAAAAGCAAACATTGCTGTTACTGCTCACATTTGGGGTTAGAGATCTGAACTAAGTATTAATCTTTATTAAGTATTAAACTTTATAAACTTTTGCATATCATTACACATGTTTTACTGTTTTTTTTTTTTTGTATGTCTCCAAATTTTCACCTGACAAATTAAATTTTTTAAAAAAAGCCCTATACATTTAGTAACTTTTGACCTTGTTATTGATCGTGAAAGAGGTCCATCCAATATTACACATTTAATGCTTTTTTTTGATATGTAAGCATGACTTGAACTCAAATGGCATCCAATAGCCTCGAATGATAGTCTGGTGATAACTTTGTTTTAGGTAAAGATTAATAGCAAAATTTACTAGAAAATGTTGTGAAAATGCGGAAACAATTTTCACTCAGAAATTGCTAGTATAATCACAAATGCTTACAAAGAAATGGCAGGTAACACACTGAATAAAACAGAAGACTTTGAGATTTTATTTAATTTTATTGGGAAAAAATACTGTAATAAACTTTGTTTTATCTAAAAAAAAACCATGTTCTTTAAACAACAACTCTGTGCAGCAAAATGTAAAAAATCACCTTGTTTCTTTCTCTCCCTCTCTCACTAGGTTGGTTGCATGTTTGTGAAGATCTCCCAGCCGAATAAGCGTGCTGAGACCTTGGTGTTCTCTCGTAATGCTGTCATCTCATTGCGGGATGACAAGCTCTGTTTGATGTTTCGCGTTGGAGACTTGAGATCCTCCCACATTGTGGGCGCTAACATGAGAGCCAAACTTATCAAATCCAAACAGACACAGGAGGGTAAGACAGCGTTTACCAGCTTCACAGACTCAACCTTACATACACCTAGTTACTGAAGAAGTGGCGCCACCTGCTGGTTATACAATACAATGACACGTTGACACGAACATTCATTCAGATCTATTTGTTTTGTTGCCTTTGTCTTTAGGTGAGTTTATTCCACTGGATCAGACAGATATCAGTGTGGGTTTCGAGACAGGGGACGATCGTCTCTTCCTGGTGTCTCCGTTGGTGATCTCTCACGAGATAGACGTCCGCTCTCCGTTCTGGGACATGTCACATGCTCAGCTGGAGAAAGAGGACTTTGAGATTGTGGTCATCTTGGAGGGCATGGTAGAAGCTACAGGTACATACACTAATAATCAGTTTTATCATGTGGATTGTGTTGTATTTGCTTGTGTTTAGTAAAGGGAGGAATTAATTCTGATGTACAGGAATGACCTGTCAGGCGCGGAGCTCTTACCTGGCTGAAGAGGTGTTGTGGGGTCACAGATTCAGTCCCATGATGTCTCTGGCCGAGGGATTCTTTGATGTGGATTATGGGGCTTTTCATCACACATTTGAGGTACAGTATGTGGTGTACAATAGGTATTTTTTAATTGGACAGTTTAAGGTTCTGCGATCAAATATTTTTGTTTACACTTGTTTACACTTGTTGTCTTTATTGGCTTCCACAGAACTTCCACAAAAGGTTCTTTAGATTATATAAAATGTTCTCTGCACTAAAAAAATCAAACAAACAGTTGTTTTAAGAACCGTTCACTGAAATGTTCTTTGGGGAACCAAACATCTATGGCTATGAACCCTTTTTTTTTTTTTAATAGTGTAATGATACTAAACTTCATTTGCAGGCATTGGGTTGTTTGGTAAGATGCTGTATCATCATATCTGGGTTTCATTTTGCAGTTTGCATCATCTCTCATATAGTTTTCCACTAAATCCCTTACAAAATGTTTATGCTGAAATCATTGTATTAGCCTCTCTAAAATCGTATTAGAGTCTCTGTAATAATCATCTGTCTGTACAAGGCTGACCATCACTTCATTCTAAAGCAAAAGAACCTGAAATATCGATCTCTAGTTTTGGGTTTGTATGTGCGTAATCGATCAAAAGTTCTGATTCAAGTTAGGTATTGCTGTATGAGTCATGATTGTACATCACCAGGAAAAAAATCTGACTTCTTATTCTCTGTCCTTTGGCCAAACAGAATTTTTGGATGAAATTACAATTAACTATTTTTATATAAAAAATATAAAATATTTTTATATATAATATAAAATAAAAAAATATATATTGTAATATTTAGGTAATATTTAATTTTATTAAAAAAAATTGAATTTATATTTTACATTTAAATACTTTTATGTGGAGTAACAAAATAAAAACATAAAATATAAAAAAATATAAAACATAAAATATAAACATGTTCTGTTAAATAATATATGCGAACTGTATAAACTAGTTCACATGTCAGTGCAAGGCTGACCAACACTTTATTATAGAACAAAATCAGAGATTTCTCTCTTTACTCATGGGATTTTATGTACGTAATCAATCAAAACATTCTGCATTAGTTGCTGTAGTTTTGAATGAGTCATAAATGCACATCACTGAAAGAAATCAAACTACTTACACCATCACATTCTCACTTTCTAACCTTTGGCCAAGGAGTATTTTTGTATAAAGCAGCAATAAACCATTTAAGTGAATGAACGAATTAACAAACGAACAAATAAACAAACAAACAAACATACAAATAAATAAAATTGTGATCAGTTAATATTTATATTATTATTATTACTAATATTTTTAGGTAATTAAATATTTAATTTAATTAATTTAATTAAGTACTATTGATATATGTTCCTAATATAAATTGTTTTTATTAATATTTATATAGAAATAATTTATATAATATTTTTAAATAAATAATATTGTGGTAATTATTCAATATTTATATTAAAGGTTTTTGACTTTTTAAATTAATATTTATATTTATTGTATTTATTTATTTTTTAAAAACAAAAATTGACAGATGTAGTCAAACTAAGTAGGGTTTATGTTATTTAACTATCATTCACAGAATGCTTTAAATACACTACCTGAAGTTGTTTATGATCTTTTAAAGGTGGACACGCCCTCTTGTTCTGCGAGAGAGCTGGCATTGGCTGCCGCCCGTTTGGACGCTCATCTCTATTGGTCGATTTCCAGTCGGCTTGATGAAGAGAAATGGGAGGGGCCTAATCTGACTGAGCAAACAGGGAAGTCCACGGATTCAGAATCTGTCAGGGAGGGAGATGGGCCAACATTTACTGTGGGTGGAGTTACAAATACCCAGGACCAATCAGTTGTGGGAGAGCAGAACGGCAGTGTGACCACTGACCAATCAGAGTCTGAGGCTTGAAAGGATGCAAGAATGTAAAAAGGTACAAAAATATTCAGAGTCCACAGTTGATGTAAATTTAACTTTAGTCTGGATTGTTCAGCAATCCAAGCCTTCTTCTTTGAGTTAGATTTTTAATGTATAGTCGCTAATGCCTAGCATAGAATACTTTCCCCAAGGGGGAAATCCTAGTGTCTCCTTGCTGTGTTTTCAGTCAGATTCAGTTTTAACTTTTGATGTTTCACGACAACACTGCCTTTGAATTCACACAGTAGCTCTATTTCAAAGCGTAGTAAGATGCCTCACTGTCTGCTTTCTACTTAGACATCCTAACTACTTAAATAAAACCTGTGAAGAACATGTGCGGTGTTGCCTTAAAGGGATAGTTCACCAAAAAAACAACAACATCCTGTCATAATTTACTCACCCTTATGTTCTTCCAAACCTTCTGCTGAATAGAAAATAAGTGATTTTGAAGAATATATAATTATTCATTAACATAACATTCTTTAAAATATTTTGAACAGGAGAAAGAAACTCATGCAGGTTTGGAATAAGTGTAGTGTAAGTGACAGAATGTTCATTTTTGGGTGAAATATCCATTTAAAGAGCCCCTATTATTGGTAATGAAAGATTGATATTTTGGTTTTGGGAATTCCAAACAACAGGTTGACATGCATGCAAGGTCGAAAAACAGTAAACCACTTTCATTCTCTTAAAATATGCATTTATTTTTTGGTCGATTTCATTAAAAGCAGTGTTTGTAAGCTTTTAATGCTCTAAAAGCATCACCTATTGGCAAAGAATGAATTTGCAAGAGACCAACTTCATATATAATGCTTCATATAGACGTCAACATGAAATGGCTTTCTTTTGAGAGACATTAACTTTATACACGCTGTACTTTCAGAATGAAAACTTTGCAGGATGTTTTCATTCACTTAGCTGTGTTTTATACTGCAAGAAAGCTCATTTTCAAAAATCCATAATAGGGGCACTCTAAATGTAACTAAAACATAGGCACCTCGCTAGGTTTTGACACCAAGCTAACATGTCTGATCTGTATTACTACCAATCATTTGAGTAAAACCAACAGTCTTTAATGTTTCACTGCCTTTCTTAAGTGTTCAGTCAGAGCGGTACTATTTTTAAAACAATCTTTTAGAACAAGTCAGTGCAAGTTGTTTACAGTCACGTTGGCTAGTTTCACATGTACCTGAAAATAAAGTGAACGTGTTACTATGGCGACATTGCATTCCAATTTGCAACATCACAGCATAGTTAAGCATTAGTTTCTTAAGAGTCAGCCAGGGGTAAATTTAGCACCCGCTCTCGACTGACGAACAGTCTGGGAAAGTCATGTCATTATGTGAGTGGATCTAGATGATAAATAGCTTAAATGGATTTAAGTGCGAGAGATGTTGAATGCTATTAGGCCACTGCAAATTTTCAACTTCCTAATTAAATCAATGTAGAAATTAACATCATCCTGTGATTGATCAGCTGTATGCGACTGAATGCAAACACACTGCTGTATCTCTTTGTATCTCTTATTCATTGAGTTCAAATGTGTTCATTACAACAAATAAATCATTGCTCAGTTGCTGCTGAAGATGAAATAACAGAAGATATTAATAATAATCAGTGAATATTTCCAACACTTCAGCAGGCTATTTGTGACACATTTCTGAAGTTGTGCAACCAGGGATATATGTCTTAAACCAGCTGGCCCAGGTCTCTTCTCATGCTGGTTTGGACTGGTTTGTGGGTGATCTTTCTGGTTAATTTAGTCAAGATGTTTGGTCCAATAGGTTTTTTTGTGCCATATGCTTTATTTGAGAATAAGCTGTACAAGGGAAACAAGCTTGACAAAAATAAGGCCAGTGAATTCTCCGTATTTTACATAGGCATACAACAAATACATACAATCAAAATAAACCTAACACAACCTAAACAGTTTTTTTTTTTTTACATTCACAGACATGTTTGAGTTAAAAGTAAACATTTGCGGTTGTTATTTTCAAAAGACTTTTAATAAGAAATAGATTTTGAAATAAAGAGAATATAGAGTTTTAGTCAAGATTTATATTTTTTTCTGATGGTCTATTCAGCTATAAAATAGTTTAACAGAACTGTTGATATAATTCAAAAGTATTTCTAGTTCTGGTTTCCTTTGGGAGAGTTGTGTTAAATTCTTGTGGATATTGCACACTGTGTCTGACGTTTTTGCATGTTAAAATAAATACAACCTCATGTTGTGTCAGTCATGTTTACACACTGCCTCCGAAATTTTCATCTGTCATAAAAATTTTTGAATCAGGTCCGTTTTTCTGCGTTTTTGCATCTGTTGCAAGGAAAGAATGGACGAATGTGAAAAACAAAACAAAGCAAAAAAAAAAACAAAAAAAACATCAAAATTACGGACTCAGTATGCATGGACAATTAATCCTACTTTAATTAATTTAATTCAGCATATGTTGAAGAAACCAGACTAGATATGTTGTATGTTCATTTGACACAATTATGCTGAAAACCTTCAATTGACGTCACTGTGGACAGCACTGTCATGAGCGATGCACTGATGTGTGTTTGTGTAGAGCAATGTGTGTCCTACATAGAACAGTCAATCTGGACCTTTATTATTAATGAAAACTTTCAATGCATCATTATAAAAACTCAATTCAATTTCAGTATACTCACATCAGAGAAGTTTTAATGAATTCAAGGTCCACTCAGTAATATTTATTTTCCTTATTCTGATGTTGAAGTTCCACTTCTTAGTGCTACTGTAGACATTTTGCCAACATCTAAATTAAATTATTTTTATGAGTTGTTTTAAAGATGTCTCTCTACAATTTGAATATATTTTAAAATATAGTGATGCAAACTTTTCAGCTTCAGAATTCCGTTCTTTAGTGTCACATTCTTATATGCTGATTTGCGTCGTAATAAACCTTTATTAATATTATTATAATCAGTGCTGAAAAGTGCTGCTTACTTTTTTTGGGGGAATGGTGAATTCACTGAGTGCACCTTTAAATAATGAGTTTTAATCAGGCTGAGAGAAACGGTATTTTCCCCAAGTGTTCTAGCGTGTGCTGTCCTGTATGTGATTTGTAGCTCACTTGAATGTCTTCAGCACATACGATAAGCACAAACTCTGCTCTAATGCAGGTTTCTCCACTTGCTTTTGCTGCTGTTGACATTTTTAAAATATGTGTTTTTCAGCTTTACTATTTCTGTATTATAAGTCTTAATAAAACTATATTCCACCTAATGTCTGATGATTAAGATGTGTATATTGAAATTATTTGTTTAAAAAAAACAACACTAAGGTGAAGTTGGTAATTTGGCACCACTAGTGACACCAACTGGAATTGCATGACAGAATGGCTAACTAGTCCCACCCCGAACTCACTTAATTTATACTAGGCCTATTTAAGTGAACTTTTGAGCTAATTAGATACATTTAAACATGTTTAGTTTTATAAAAGAGGTTCAGCTATAATTTGTTTGGTTCTAATTCTATATATTTCAATTTCTAGATTCACCATCATTTCCACGTGCACAAATGTGTCCTCTGCTTAACTCAGTGAGATTGTGGGTAAACGTATTAACGTATCGACTATTCTCGGACCTTCTGACTCTTTCGTCCTCTTTCATCTTCCTTCTGCCCCTTTCTGTTTCACCGGTTCACCTCAGTGTTTCACCGTATCTGTAGTATTAATAGCACACTGATCATTTAAAAATAGACGTTTGCATTGTTCCTTTAAGACGCAAGGTTATTGCATGAAGCCTCCATGTGCTGTTTACGACAAGCTCTGCAGTTTAGTTGCCTTGCAAGGCCTGGAAGCTCCACTAGAGGGCAGTGGCTGGCATGAGGCTGAGTGCACAGATTCATCATTTCACTATTCTACATAGTAACAGACCTACAGATCTGTATAAGCCCCAAAGCTCAGTGGGGTTGTCTTTGAATGGCTTATAGCCAGGCCTACACTGAATCTGCGCCCGCAGCACTCCACAGAAACATCAGCAGAATTAAAACGCCCGCTGTTCACAAACTTTTACACATCCTTTGACCTTGTTTATGAAAAATCTTGAGTGATCTGATTGCGCTTTCAGCTATCAGTAAGAACGTATTTGTCTCAGTTCCATCTTAGGCATTGGAACATGTAAAAATTTCACAGATTTCTATTCAAAATCAGTTCAGAACAAAAGAAATTGCAACACGATAAATAAAAGAGACACTGTTTTATATGTTGCATTACATTTGCTTCATTCTCTTTCTTTTCTGTCCAATATGCCCCTCCTTGCCTTTCCTCTTCATTACAATACTGACATAGTTTTTTAAACATGAGCTTGGGAACCCTACAGAGGCCTGGTGCAACACACTCTTCTGGTCTTTTTAATGGTTTGCGCAAAATATTGATTCTGACAACAAACTGTGATTATGTTAAAATGAACTGCTTAATATAAATGATTATTGTTCAATTTAAGAAACTTGGACTTAAAGGTAATTTGTGCGCATGTGTTTTGTGACACTGCCTCATGTAGGGCATTGCAGGGAGGTTTGCATGTGAACAACATCCATGCTCTTTCTCTCTCTCCCTTCACCTCTAACATCTCTACGGAGTGTCATTGTGGATAGCACTCGTACCGTGCTGATCTGATCAAGAGCACCGGGAATTCTGGGTCAGTGTTCCATGGTGATGAGGTGTGTGTGTGCATTTGTGAGTGGCCTGATCCCTCAGAGAATGGGTATGGTGTTATATACACAAGAGAGACAGATATCAGAGATGGGCAGTTTCAAAAGGCAGTACTTTGGACTTTCTCTTTGTCTGTCCATGTGGAATATTATATAATGTCATCTGCTTTCATTAACATGCAGGCAAAGACAGTCAATATGAATCTTATGCATGAATCTGTAATCCTTGAATGCACTGTAAGGTTTTGTTGGATAAAGGCAGCTGCTAAATACATGAATGTAAAAGTTTCCTACTTCTTTGGATACTACCTACTTTGGATATAAATAAAGTTCTTCACATTATAGATTACAACACACACACACACACATATATATATATATATTTATATATATATATTAGTGCTGTCAAACGATTAATCGCGATATTTGTATGTACTGTGTATTTTTATTGTATATATAAATACAAACACATGCATGTAAATATTTAATGAAAATATATTATGTTTACATATGAAATATATTTAGATGTAATGTCAAATATAAGAAAATAAATATATAAATGCATTTACATGTACATAATTTCAAAATATATACTGTACGTGTGTTTTAATATGAAAATAATAAATAAACAGCATAAACACATGTAAAGAAAAACTTATTTCGGATGCGATTAATCGCGAGAATAAATTTGGATTATTATTACAATTATTATTTCATATACATAT
>JAUMHP010000041.1:17602860-17613699 GCA_032361065.1 Enteromius trimaculatus | reverse complement strand
TATTAGTATTAAGGATGTAATACAAACCTACAAAAAAACAAAAAAAAAAAAAACATAATAATTCAAAAGTCATTCAAATTCGACCAGATATGTAGTTCTAGTGATAGTTTTTTTATATTTAGTGTTTTTTAATTATCAGTGTTAAATGGTCAAATTATAAGACACAAAATAATTTATATACATTTTATTTTGCGTGTATTAGGTAATGCAGATCTACAAAAGAAAATGCATAGTAATTCATTTGCATTTTGTCGAATATGCAATTCTTGTGATATTGTTGTCATATTACCTTTTAGCTCTCAAAGTTATTTAATGATCAATGTTAAATGAGGGATAAATTGTAAGACAAAAAAAAAAAGAATATATCTGCATGCATACGTGTTTGCATTTATGGTGCAATGCACATATACATACACATACTAGAGAGCAGATATGACAGAGAAGATTTGAAAATGACATGATTAGATAAATGATGTCAGATCAGTGTTTTGTGAAGTCCCCCTCTGGGATACAGTCAATGGTTGTAATTATGAACCTCCATTCCAGTGGTGATGCTGTGACACTCTCATATTCAATCAACATGAGGCAGCAACACCCCTTTTTCTACCCAGCAACACCGATGTGCTATCATTGACAGCAGCTGTCATGGTCAAATCACACTTTGACTATTGCTGTCTCTCTTCCCTGATCCCTACGACTGAATAGAGAGCACTATTGCTGGTGGGATACGATCAGCCTGTGATGTTACCTGCATTCGCACTGGTATTGTTGAGAATGCAGTATTGGAGGGAGGTGGCTTGCTTAACTGTGTCACAGGCAGTTAAAGAGCAAGAGCTGTGTATCAAACAGCATTGTTGGCTTTTTCACTCTTTATTTAGTTTTACTCTGAATTCTGCTGTAGGTTACAGCTAATTCAGACTCAGAGGAAATTGATTGGCTGCTCACAGTGATGATGTCACTCCTATATCGCACCAATCAGAGTTGCAGCTGGCAGGGGAAATGCAATATCCTCAAGCTCACTGTAATTTCAACCCCATATTTCACAAATTTACATTGGTTGTTAAAGCATGGGTGGTTTTAAGGGTTCTGCAATGCGATAACCGACCCACAGAGAGGTTTTGAGACTGCTAGCGGAAACAAAACAAAACACACTGACAGAAATATGCATATTTTATGCGTGTGGTGTTTGAATTCATTAGAGAGTGTAAAGTATATGCTGGGTACTGGGTTATGTCACGCGTCTAATTGTGCAGGAACGCATGCACATGTTTCGCATAGAGGTCATCCGGAGGTCAGGGGTGTATTTGTGTTGACAAAAAATGTGCAGAGATGGTAAGCAGGCTCCTGACTAGTTAGAGAAGGATCCAGCCAAAGCCTCAAGCGTAGCTGGCGGTATAGCATGGCTCACTGTGAATTCAACCTGACTGAATGCCACTCATCAAATCGGTCTGAGCATTAGTCAAGAAAACAAGATAGTGTTTTGGCAAACACACTCACACAGACACATGCACACAGAGCTGCTGCAGAGCATGAGGTCAAGGTCATTGTCTCTCTATTCCTTTTAAAACCTAGTTCAAGGTCAAGTTAAGGTCACTGCTGGCATCAAAGGTTACAGTGCAGAGGTGTGGTTTATTAATTTTAAATCACCATGGAAACACAGTTTTGCTTTCTTGGCATGCAGATAGAGTGCTTCTAGATGATTACTTATTGAACAGTTATTCAAACATAACTTCAGCAATCAGTACTTGCTGATTTATGAGTTGGTATTTGTCTTGTGTATGTATATGTGATCTGTAATTTTTACCATTAAAAATAAATGTTAGTGATTTTTCCAAGTTGTAATTAAAACAAAGATTTTTGGAGCATGCATTGAAATGAATTTCCTGTTAAATTCAATGTAGTACTTGCTGTTTAAATTATTATTATTATTATTATTATTTTTAAAATCTACAGTACTTGCAATTTTATGAGTGCAGTTTATTTTAGAGTAAACACTTAAATATCCTGAGTATAGATAATCATTAACATTATCCACTGCATTTGCACTTTTTTCTTAGCAAGTCAGTATGTAAAGAGTTCATTTGGAATCACAAATAACTGAAAATTGTGTTTTTTCATTGTGCTTAATTAATTTGCAATGCACAATCAAACTGCAGCTGGCCTATTTTGATTAGGTTAAAAATAACAACAACAACAACAACAAAAACTGCAGCTAACTAACACAATAAAAACATGATGACAATAAAAACATTATTTTTTTTAACTATTTTTTTTTAATTTTATATATTTTATATATATACACACACACACACAGTTTATTTATTTTTTACTTGTATTTTGGTATTGACACTTGTCTTGGTTCACACTACATTTTTCACAATACCTTTTTGAATTTTTTATAATTGCATTTTTTGTTGTCAGCAGTGCAGTTTTTTAAACGTCAGTAGCAAATTTTTTTTAATCATTTTATTTCAATAAGTCAGATCACTTTCATTACTGACTCATGATTACTGACTGTTTGTTTTAATGAATCAGTTCAACAGTTTGATTAAAAATTCAAGATTCGTTTGCTGAATATGTCATAGAAAATATTGTCATATTGTACAATTTACAGTCAATAAAAATAATTTTATTTATAATAATTCCTTCTTTCAGTGAGAAACAGCATGAAAAAAATGCCTTGAGCATTTTGTTACTGTATTGTACTTTTATTGAACATTTTAAATCTGCTTGGCAACAGTGGACCTAGTTCCTCTAATACAGAGATATATATGTTGAGCATCATATAAAAGCTGAAAAATATCACACAGGCTCAGATAATGGCTGTGTAATGGGTGCAGAATATCACAATGACTTTAAGCTGTACTTCTGAGTTCGCACTTGAAGATTTTGTGCATTGGTTATATAATAACCTGACAGGGTGTGGCCGCATCAGATCTAAAGAATAAATACTGTATGTAGCTTTAAACTTTCATGTGCTCAACCAAGAAGATGGTTAGGTCTCTGCAGGGCAGATGGTTATTGTTTTACAGTGTAATGTTCTCTCTGTCTCTCTTATTCTCCAGTGATGGCCTCTGCTGAGCAGCTGTGTCCCCGCCTGCTGCACCAGCACTGCCCATAGGCCACACACACACACACACACACGCCTTTGGGCTCCCTTTCCAACTCCGTCCACACACACACACACACACACACACATCATGTACAGTGTGGAGGACCTGCTGATCTCTCATGGATACAAACTGCCCAGGAGTGGCCCTGCCTCCTCCTCTTCCTCTGCGCCTTATGACAATCGAAACAACGAATGTCGTCGTGATAATGTAGAGAACCGGCCTGCTGGAGGTGGTGGTGGTGGAACTCTGAATGGATTTGGGACAACAGAGGGGGGAGCAGAAGCAGGCACAGGGCTGTTCAGGCCGGCGCCAGTGAAGGCTTACCCAGAGAACAACAACAACATTAATGAGGGCCATGAAAGAATTCAACGGAGACTGGAGGTTCCTGTTGCTTTCCTTGGTGACCTGCAACCTCTGGGTGACTCTTTAGCTACAGACAGTGGGTAAGTGTACACTGTCAAGTATCCACAAAGAACATTGTCGTCCGTTGGTGTTGAAAATATTATCTTTATAGTTATTGATGTGAATGGCCCTTTGGATATAATTTAATTACAAATGGTTAAAGTAGATTTTAACCATTGTAAATAATAAATTTAATAAAAATTAAAATCCACAATTAAATAATATATGTTTTTTTGCTGTTAAAATTATTATATGATTTCTTATGTGATTTTAAACTAATATATATATATATTTGCACCATTAAAAAGTTAGCTCAGGCCTACATCATACTATTGTGTTGCTAGTTTCATTTAGTGTGCAAGTACAAATCCTCAATATACCTATGTGTGTACATGTTTTTACAAACTTGCAGGTAAAGACACATTCCAAATAAGTTTATCAAAGCACTACAGGCTTGTTGAAGTACAGAGAAACGCAAATAAAAAGTATGATCAGCAACTGCATTAAATATTCCTGCCATATTCAAAAAAGTAATTGCATTCATCACTGGTGGCCTTTTACATGCTTAAGATATATGTAGCCTAAAAGACGCACATTAAAACATTTTAACATTCCTTGTACAGAGTTTAAAGCATTTGCTTAATTCAAACATTAAACAAATTCAATTGACACTAGTAAATTACATATATTTTGTTTGAAATTATCAACAGATTTATTTTTAATTCACATGTGCTTCATCATTATTTTGGATGCAATGGTTTATCCATGATGATGACCCCTACTTTATAATCTGTTGTAACAAAGACTTCAAAATATGTCTGGGCACTTCTGCCATATTTAAAAATGTATAAATGCATAAGGTAACAAAATATCAAATCCAAATGCATTTTCTTGCAATGATGCTAGATCCTTTATCATAACTTCTGTAACTTCATGCCATGTGTGCTTATTTTGAATGTGTGAAAAAACAAATGTTAAACACAACTCTACCACAACTTGAACTGCTAATCTCAGACTGCTCTAATACAAACCAATTATAATCGACTTCATCCATATTTCATGCCTAATCCATTCCACAAAAATGTAGACTCTCTGTCAACACTGATATACTGTAACCTGAAAAGAATCATCCATGTGTATGTACTGTAATCACATCTATAGCTTGCATTGAGGTGCATTTTGAGTGTGCATAAAGTGACAGTAAATAAATGCTATACACAACACAAACCTTTTTTTATTTTGTTAAAATAACACAAACGTGTTTTATTTGCAAAAGTGTTAGTCTATATTTCCTTCTATTTTTGCCTTGTTGTTATGTAAATCTTTTGATTGTTTTTTTAAATGTAAAAGTTTATTAAGATATTAAATGTAACATTTTCAATATTATTTATTTAAATAAAATTTCAGATTGCAGTTAATAAATGATCTATATTTGTCTCTCTTGCTAGGTTTTATGATGCCCCCAGCTTGACATTCTCTGAACATGCAGATGAGCGAGATATTGCATTCTGGAGAAGAAGGGGACAAGACTTCAGTGCACTATTGGACTATGCTGATCCCAGGGAACTCAGAGTATCTGGAGGATTGTGGCGGGGTCCAGTACTAGCTGTTGAGGAGCTGAGGGCTGAGAGGCCACTGGCACACTGGGAGGAAGGCCCATGGATACGGGAACCTATAGACTCAGGCCCAGAGACGTTACGTGTGACTGGAGAGAGAAAATGCCAGAGCCTGGGAACAGAGGAGTGGCGCCCTGCAGTGGGTTTGGGCCGGCAGCTGTCAGATGGTGAGGCTGAACATTGGTCTCAGGAGCAGCAACATCGTCTGCGACCAGCAGATGGCGGCGTGTCAGCCACAGTGCGAGCCAAGTCCCAGTCTCTCCCTCGAGTCCTTTCCCCAGAAGATCCCCACTATGGAGAACTGCCTCAAACCGGTGCTCCAAACCCCCCCACTACACAAAGAAGCAGCAGCTCTGCTCCATATGGTCGATACCACAGTGAATGGCCAGCAGGGGAAAGGTGGAGTGGTCAGACACAAAGTCATGCTCCTTCTGCAGTTGTACCAAAGCCACGGTTCAGCCGCCCTGTCAAGCCCCCATCTTATGAGACTCACCAGCAAAACAGGGGGAGCTGGGAAACATTGTCATCTGAACCTGTGTCCAAACCCAGAGACCGCTCAGTGTGTTTCTCTCAGAGTTTTGAACCTCTCAGAGACCGGTCTGGTTGTTATTCTCAGAGTGCAGAGCCTCTAAGAGATCGATCTATTTGCTTTTCACAGAGTGCGGAACCAATTCGCGACCGCATTCTGAGCCACTCTCAAAGTGCTGAACCACTAAGAGACAGATTTGTCAGTCATTCACAGAGTGCGGAACTATTGCGTGATCGTTTTTTCAGCCATTCGCATAGTGCCGACCTCTTACGGGACCGATCCCTTTGTTATTCTCAGAGCTCAGAACTGCTCAGAGACCGCTCCATTTGTTACTCCCAAAGTGCAGAGCTCCTGAGACCAGAATCATATAGGACAGATCTATTTTACCATGAACTAACTGGTATGGAGCCCCCTGGTTACATCCCACCCCCTTCCTACAGGAGATTCCTGCCACCTAGGAGTGGACAGAACTACCGAGCAGATTCTGCTCTTGTCCGATGGAAACGTGAGCCTGTGAGTGCAGAGATGGGCCAGTGGTTTTCCAGGACTTCAGGATTGTCATGGTCAGAAAGGCGTGAAGACAGGAGCATGGCAGTGGTTCCAAGAAGGCCTGTGCATCCAGGGCCTGTCATACCTAGCCGCCCAGGACTTGTGCAGTATGTCCCATTTGAAGACCCACGTATCAGGCATGTCTCAGGAGGGCCCTGCGGAAACTCACTCACAGATGCGGACAAGATCCGTCATGTCAACAAAGAGCTTCCCTGCGCTGCAACTTTAGGACAATCCACACATGATAGTGCCTTTATCCTTTCACAGGGACCGAGTCTTAGCACGGACACTAACAAACCGGCTCTCACTGAACAGGAGAATACTAACCGCTGGCACAAGGGGATGAATAAAAGCAGTGAAACTGCACCTGACCAGAGCTGTGCCAAGTACCCACCAGCCTTTCAGCTCAGACCCCTGCAACCAATAATTAAAACAGACAGGAGTACAGAACAACAGACTAGAGCAGACAGAATCACTGACCAAGTCAAGGTTGAGAGAGTAACGGAGATGGTCAAAGCTGATAGAGGTTCTGAACAGACAAAAACAGACCAAGTCAAAGTAGCGGAGCAAGTGAAACCAGATCGAGTTACAGACCTAATAAAATTAGATAAGCCTACAGAACAAGTAAAGCCAGACAGGTTTACAGACAAGCAAGTAAAGGTGGAAAGATTAACTGACCAGATACAAGTAGACAGAATCCCAGATCAAGTGAAAGCTGACCGGTATACCGACAAACAAATTAAGCCTGAAGTCAAGGCAGAGAAAATCCCTGAAAAGCCCATAAAAGCAGATAGAATTTCAGACAAGCAAAGTAAAGCTGAACGATTGCTAGAGAAGCACTTGAAGATTGATAGAATTTTAGAAAAACAGCTAAAAGCAGATAAAATGCTAGAAAGACAAAGTAAATCTGAAAAATTTACAGACAAGTTAATTAAGGGTGACAAGCAGACAAAAGGAGATTGCAGTACAGATCAGACCAAATCTGAGAAGATCACAGACAAGTCTGGAAAAGCTGAAAAATCCACGGATAAAGGTTCTTCAGAGAGTGTTCCAACTGTAAAGACAGAACCAGTCCAGGAACCTGAGAAAAAGAGTGTGAAAAAGAAACTAAGTGAGACTATTTTCTGTCTTGTGTCTGTGCCACTTTCGCAGTCAAGTGCAAAATCTCGAGATCAAAACAATAACGAAGAGAAAGAACCAGACTCTCCTCCAATTCCACCTCCTCCTCCACCAAGTTCATCCAGCGAAAATAGCAACACCCTTTGCTCCCTGCCAAACCAAAGCCTCAAAAGCACATCCACCACCTCCACTGATTTAGAGCTACAAGCACTCACACTTGGCAGCGGGTCCAGTAGCATCGCCACAAGAAGAGCGCATCGGAGAAGAAACTCACGCTCTAGGATCATTAAACCAAATCCACATGATGAGCTCCGACGGTATTCTGGGGCTTGGCCAGGGGACCAGTATCGTGATCAGGAGACCCAGACGAGCCCTGAGCCCATAAAGAGCAATGCAAATTCAGGCCCCACTAATACAGAAGCACAAGATGCTCCTGCTGCCCCAGAGGCAACAGTTCCTGCTGAGACTACTTCGGTGGCTCCAGGGGCTGCCTCAGGGGCCATTGGGGCGTCGTCAGCTCCTCCGGCTCCATCGGTTCCATCAGTTCCTCCGGCTCCAGCAGCTCCACCATCTTCAGGAGCTCCTGACACCAGCACCCCTTACGGGTATCCCATGAAAGGCCAGAAAAGCCTAAAACCATCCAGCAACAGTGCTTTTTCACGGACAGGTACCTTCTCCAAGAGCACAGGTTCTCACAGACCTCCATTACACCCCCCGCCACACCCTCCACCCCCACCTCCGAACCAACCTCCATCTCAACCTCCTCCTCCCCCACCAACACAGCCACCGGCTCAGTCCCCACCATCAGATCTGACTGAGGAGGCAAAGTCAGCCACAGGGCCAAACTCTGAGGGATTTGGCCAGTTCTTGCTGAAGCCAGTAAGCCGACGGCCATGGGATGCTATTGAGGATCTTGATAGCATCAATAAGGAGGCGCAAGACCAAGCAGGCAAACGCCCTAGTGTGGACCAGTGCATTGAGGATCTTAATGAGGCCTACAAAGATATTCTGGAGCTCAGCACTGCCAGCAATAACCTTCCTAACCGCTCCTCCATGCAAATCCCTGACCGCATCAAATCCAGGTTATCTTCAGATCCACTTGGAATTCCTGCAACCACTCTTCGGCCAAGCTTGGTGCCTGGAAGTGACCCTGAATACCGGGAGGTGAAGAGTGCCTTTTCCCGACCATCAACTGGGAAGAGTGTGAGCTTCAGCAAACAACTGAGAGAGGAGATCTGTCCTGCTCCTCCCCCACCAGAACCAGGTTTTAGAGATTACAAAACAGTCATGTCCCAGATAACCCAACGCAAAGCCTGCAGATCAGTAAAGCTGGATATCCCAGCCCCCAAAGAGACCCAAAGAGATGATGATTTGACTGCACAAACCTCCTCCACCTCTTCCATGGCAGCCGAGGTGCCATGGGCAGACAGACAGCCCATGCAAGATGCCTCCACTCTAACCAGCCCACCAGACTATGAGCACATCTGTCAAACTCTGCAAATGGCCCGTGAATCTGGGGCCATCAGCCGAGCTTCTATCAAATCCAAACCAGGAAGTGCCATGAGCATCGAAACCCCACAGCATGTGCCCATACCTGGTAGGCCTCCTGTAGATTCTGAGCAGCCATGTTGTTCTTCAGCATTAGAAGGGAGACAAGAACCAATGTCATTATTCAGGGAGGAAAGGAGCTCAGGCTTTAGGAGGGTAACAAGCCACACAAATAGGTTCCTTAATAACAGGGGTGTGCTTTGTAGCCTTGCAACTGGAAAGCCTGTTGGTGACAAAGCAGGTTTAGAGGCTAACCCAGAGGTTCCTGCTGACTGGCAGATGCAGCTTTCATTAGCTGAAAAGCATATTGCTACTCTGATCACAGGAGAGGGTTCAGCAGAAAATCTTGATGAGTCAAACAAGGTTAAAGGTGATAAAGACATTTCTGGCTGTGAGACAGTTGAGAATGAAGTGCCACTGAACATTTTAGCCACTGAAATTAAAGACAATTCTGCCAATTCTGAGCAGAAACCTTCCGAAGTAAAAGGGACCGAAACGGAGCAAACAGAGACACCTGAAAGCCAACAACCTGAAGTGACAGAGAAAGTTAAAGAAGAGGAAACTTCTAGGGAAAAGATGGAAACAGAGCAAGAGAAATGGGAGAAGAAAGACCCTGTTACTGAAGGAACAGAGCAAAATACAGATATAACCTCAGAGGAAAAGAAAGAACCAAATGTGATCTTGAGGGCAAATAAGGCTGCAATGTGGACTAATTCAGGTTTAGATTCAGAGTTACGTCCTGAATTTCCACCAGATCACCTTCCCCTTTCTGTACTTCCTTACCCTAGTCGTAGATTATCTTTAGGGTTGGATTGGGAGAGGGGTGGGTGGGAAGGTGAAAGTTTGGGTCAAGGTGGATTCTGGTCCAGAGAGAGGCGGTCCCTTGATGCTGAGAGATGGGGTATTGGTGGAGAAAGTTGGGGTTTAGACAACGATAGACAGGAAGGAGGTGGTGAAACACGGGGTCTGGGTGGTTGGCGTGGGTGTGGGATTGATGGGCAAGGCACAGATGATTCAGACTGGGAATTAGATAAAGATACCCAAGACACTGGCAACAAAGAGGCAGATTCAGACACAAAACAGAAAACACTTAAGCCTGAGCAGGGTCTTGGCGAAGAGCATAGCAGCCCAGTCTCTAGCACTGATATAGTGGAAAAAGATGAAACACAAGCTGTTGCTAGCCAACAAATTGATAAGGGTCAGAGTCAAGGTTCAGGTGAATGTCAGGTTTCAAGCGTAGATAGACGGACCCGTGGACTTTCCCAAAGAATAGAGGCTCTTTTTACAGCCCCACCCGGGCATGGCTCAGAGGAGAGACTTGCCCGCATGAGGGAGGTGGACACTGTCTCACGAATGAGACGCCTTAGCCTCCGTAGCTCAGACTCTTGGGATGGACTGCACGGGGTGGGAAGGTGGGGAGAATATGGATGGGAGGAAGAATGCCCGCTTCCTGGCCCACAGGATTCTTCAAACATCCCAAAGGTAGAGGATAAAGAGGCAAGCGCCCACCCTTCAGTCACCAGTGAACCTACAGAAACAAACGGCGACCAGGCAACCCTAAAAGGTGAGAAACTGTTACAGCAGATTTTGTATTTTACTGTGGGTAGCGTTTGTTAGCAAAATTCAATTGTGACATTTGTACAGTATGGAGAATGATAAAGTCCCAAATTTGACTCTGAAATTAAGCCTATCAGTCATTGATTAATATTCGTAACATTAATTTTTCACAAAGAACAATTTGCTGTCATTAGTCATGAGTAGCTTATATAAAACTACCATACTAAAAATATGGTTCTGGTCGATTTTCTTATTTGTTGCGAATATCGCCGACGTTTAACGCGCCGTGACTAAACAAAGGGCGCCAATGTGAGTGTACACACCGACGTGAAAAACGCCAGGCGTAAAAGCGTAATTTTTTAAAAAACGCCTCGGACTCGTTTTTTTTATTTGACGCGCCGCGTTA